>JAFBJQ010003144.1:70665-138400 GCA_016785345.1 Trinectes maculatus
CCCCCCCCACCTCCCCCCGGGCCCCACGTTTATCATTTATCGGATAATGGGTATTAAGACTTGTCTTGAATATCAGTATGATCAATAACAAAGTCTAGTTTACAATTAAAGAGAAAAATATATAAATTGGATTTGGGTTTTAAACCTCATTACATCTACTCACTCATCTACTGACACAAACTTTTTCAGCAGTGAGTCTCATGGGTTAATTTTTACTCCACGTGCTATTGTTCCAGACAAACCGAGCTACAGGCGCGGACAGTGCGCGTAAAAGGGGCGGATCATCTCATCACTTCATAATCATAAATCCATCATGCCGAAACTGAAATGCCACGAGATGGACACCATCAGCTCCTATAGTAAACACAGGTTCACAGGTTACTGCAAACAGACAGGCATGGCGGTATAGTGCGAGTGGGGAAATGTATACACAAGTCCATAACGAGAAAACGCTCTACTGTTTGTCCTGGTGCGCTTTTCATCCATAACCAAATGCTCCATTTCCACGTTGGTCATATAGGCCTGTTGCTTTACGCACGGCTAAAGCCAGTGCGCCAGGCCTGGTTATTCTCATTCAAATCCCGCTCAAGTCGTTCAGAGTAAATGGCAGATGTTTTGCAATTCAAGGCGCATCAATGCCCATGCGCTTTAGTGTTTAACAATGGCGCTCGCCTTTTGTTAGGCACTTATGTCTTTCAGTTCAGAGCTCGACAAAGGCTTCATCCTCCAGCGAGTTATAAAGTTACTTTCCACTCAGTTCATTTCGGCCCATGAAAAAACCCTAAGCGATGTTAATGTGCACCTCTGGTCTTTTCAGGCGCTAACCCCGGCACACACAGGCAAACACTGGCCATTGTGTTCCCACACCAAAGTAAGAAGTCTTTAAGTAACCCAAAGTCCACTCCATAGAAATTCATGATGCTACTTCTATTTGATGTTTGATCGGAGCTTTTTTCCCAACAGGTCCGTCGCGTGGCTGTCCAGGAAATCCTGTCCCATACTTCTAATATTTTCTTTTTCCAGTGCACATGTCCGCGTACCTGCTCTTTTTACTGTGACCTTGTTTCTCACAATGAACATTTTGGTCACACCAGCGCTGGCTAAGGTCAATGTGAATGGAAGGCGGTACATCGATTTGCTCCGCTCCCGGTGCGCCAAATGGGTCTAAGTTTGCATATTTTAACTGCGCTCTTTTCCGGCATCTAAAGCTCGCGTGCATTGCAATACGTGCAGATTATATAGACACCAAACTCGTTACAATATGTTCTGAAAAACACTATGACTTGTGGCACCCGTGATTTAGTGGGGATTTCATCAGGATGCTTCATGTCAATGAGCTGTTTTTAATACTTGTAGCTAAGACATAGGATTCTTTGTTGGACTATTGTTATTCTTATACATAATTACCCACCTGGTGTCTTCCTCAGAGTTCCCCTAAACAGAATATGTAGATGTCCACTGCATCTCCTTTATGAAACGCTGCCGTTTGGTGCAGGCCTAACCATTGGTTTGCAAATGTCTCAGTTTCCCTATAAGAATAAAACAGTTTATTGCAGTAATTGCGTAATTGCTTCACTAATTGTTGTTAACAAGTTCCCCAATGGTCCAATTATTACAGCAGCATTGTCCGGTCCCCGCCGGCAGGCATCCATGACAAAGGTCTGCTTGGGTTAATGAATGACCCGCGGCTCAAAAGTGAAAGTGGAGCGAGAGCCCGAGGCTTTTTATAAACATACACTTAACTTGTCATTTAATGGCACCTGCATTATAGCGCCAAATTGGGACACCGTTTTCTCGTTGCGCCATTCTTATGGATAGATGATGACACAGAGGCTTTTGAGAGGAGCGAGGTACGACTGTCTCCATGCCTTCCCCAGGATTATATTTCATAACCCCCCCCTCCCCCTTTCCTAAATCTCCCCAGGAGAGCCAACACTAATTGAAATTATACCGAGTAATCAGCGGTGAAATTTCTCCTCTGTGACACAGAATAACACGACAGGCGACTCCACGCGCAAATCAGCGCTCCACGGTCCTGTGTCTATTCGCCAGCGTGAAACAGCGGATAATGTGGCGTTCACTTCGGACAAAGGACGCCAAAGAGCTCGCTTACATCCCGGCACCGCGGTCAGATTTCATACCGATTAAATGCTCCAGCATGCGGCAACACACAACTGTGGCCCGCAATTTTACGCAATTAGTGTCGAGCGACACAGGTCTGACATGCATCAGGCTTTGAATAGCAGATCGTTGGTATGAATGTGTGATAAGGTTGCGCAAAGCCAAGTCAGGAAAGTTGCATCGATTTAAAAAAAACAAAAACAAAAAAAAAACAATGTAAAACGCTCCTGCTGCTCCTAAGCATATAAACAACACTGTGTGTGGTGTGGGTTTAAAAAAGGGCAGTTACAACTAAATGCCAAGTTGTTAAATGAGTCCGGTTCAAATGAAATAGCAGACTGTACAGGAAGCCATACTTTATGTTATCAACAACAAATGAAGAGAAGTGTTGCTATGTGTGTTCTCTTTAGAGGTGGGGGGGGGGGTCTTTTGATGCCCACACGTTCGTGGTCACAAAGCAGACGAAAAGAAAAGATCAATGGCGCACCATTATAAACTGGCCCCTTTTCATGGGCACTCTCCCCAGACTGAATACAAATACAACCCCCCCTTTAGACTCTCAGCCATTTTAAGTCACGCATTGTTTACCGGATCACGCAAGAAGACTTGGGCAACATGGTTTTCACACCATTGTCATGGCTCTTTCACGATCCAAACCAATATAGCATCGTACGCTATGGGCTTATATCAATAACCTGAAATAATAATAGGACACAATCCTCTCTTACTCAATAACGAGAGCATCATATTCCACAAGTGTGTGTGTGTGTGTGGGGGGGGGGGGTCTTAAGTCGCTTATATTAAGAGTTTTCAACTGGTCCGGGTGTGCGCACATGATGCGCAGTGGACTGCGGTGAGCCTATAGTCAATGCATTGTTTCAGCTGGCATGACTTTCCCAAGCCTTCACCCCTTTCAGGGAGCAGTGTGGAAAATCGGGAGGCGAGGGACCGAGGACAAGGGGCGGCCCGCGATTCTCCTCGGTGCCTCAGTGCGCCTGGTAAGAAAACAAAACCTGGAGACGCACAATGGCGAAAGAATCCTTACGCGTTAACAATTTTTCAAACCCTCCTGGTTACACGTTGGAGTATACGCAAAAGTATACCTGCACTGTTAAAAAAAAATGTAATAAAACAGAATTTTACTGTTTATTTTACAAATTTTTTCTGTAGTTTTAAAATACCATTAAATTTACAAAAAGAGACTGTGATTTTACATGACAAATGTAAAATAACAGGAAACCACTGTAAATTTGAAAACACACAATATTTCTGTTATTTCACAAAAAACTCCATTAGAAATACATATATATATTTGTTAAAATATGTTCACAAATGTATCGTAATTTCACAGTGAAATTTCTCCTCTGTGACACAGAATAACACGACAGGCGACTCCACGCGCAAATCAGCGCTCCACGGTCCTGTGTCTATTCGCCAGCGTGAAACAGCAGATAATGTGGCGTTCACTTCGGACAAAGGACGCCAAAGAGCTCGCTTACATCCCGGCACCGCGGTCAGATTTCATACCGATTAAATGTTCCAGCATGCGGCAACACACAACTGTGGCCCGCAATTTTACGCAATTAGTGTCGCGCGACACAGGTCTGACATGCATCAGGCTACTTTGAATAGCAGATCGTCGGTATGAATGTGTGATGAGGTTGCGCAAAGCCAAGTCAGGAAAGATGCATCGATTTCAAAAAACAAAAACAAAAACAAAAACAATGTAAAACGCTCCTGCTGCGCGTCAGCATATAAACAACACTGTGTGTGGTGTGGGTTTAAAAAAGGGCAGTTACAACTAAATCTGCCAATGCCAAGTTGTTAAATGAGTCCGGTTCAAATGAAATAGCAGACTGTACAGGAAGCCATACTATATGTTATCAACAACAAATGAAGAGAAGTGTTGCTATGTGTGTTCTCTTTAGAGGGGGGGGGGGGGGCTTTTGATGCCCACACGTTCGTGGTCACAAAGCAGACGAAAAGAAAAGATCAATGGCGCACCATTATAAACTGGCCCCTTTTC
This sequence comes from Trinectes maculatus, assembly GCA_016785345.1. Classification (NCBI taxonomy): domain Eukaryota; kingdom Metazoa; phylum Chordata; class Actinopteri; order Pleuronectiformes; family Achiridae; genus Trinectes; species Trinectes maculatus. The sequence goes on from JAFBJQ010003144.1 coordinate 74,813, forward strand.
ATGGGCACTCTCCCCAGACTGAATACAAATACAACCCCCCCTTTAGACTCTCAGCCATTTTAAGTCACGCATTGTTTACCGGATCACGCAAGAAGACTTGGGCAACATGGTTTTCACACCATTGTCATGGCTCTTTCACGATCCAAACCAACTATAGCATCATACGCTATGGGTTTATATCAATAACCTGAAATAATAATAGGACACAATCAACTCTTACTCAATAACAAGAGCATCATATTCCACAAGTGTGTGTGTGGGGGGGTCTTAAGTCGCTTATATTAAGAGTTTTCAACTGGTCCGGGTGTGCGCACATGATGCGCAGTGGACTGCGGTGAGCCTATAGTCAATGCATTGTTTCAGCTGGCATGACTTTCCCAAGCCTTCACCCCTTTCAGGGAGCAGTGTGGAAAATCGGGAGGCGAGGGACCGAGGACAAGGGGCGGCCCGCGATTCTCCTCGGTGCCTCAGTGCGCCTGGTAAGAAAACAAAACCTGGAGACGCACAATGGCGAAAGAATCCTTACGCGTTAACAATTTTTCAAACCCTCCTGGTTACATGTTGGAGTATACGCAAACGTATACCTGCACCTTGGCCTAAATGTACCTGTCTCACCGCTTGCCGGGTAATATAAGCAGACACTGAGCAGGTGTAACTGCTTCAATCCATGTGGCCACCAGAAAATCGGAATGCTGTGGAGACACGCAGGGAATTACCACGGTGCTGCCTTCGAGCGGGTGGCGTGAAACTCACACATAAAAGACGGACTAAAGGAAACCAATGGCGCCCACATGCTCACTAATAAGAACCACTGTGATTATGATTTACACGGTTCTCTTAATTTTTTTTTGCCCCACACGTTGTTTTGTTGGATATTTGCACAAAAGAGTGTGGCGAGATATATACTGCAGCTGCGCCTATAGATTGAGACCTAAATGAGATTTGATGTCACACTATTGCTTCAAACCAACTAAATTTTCTACACCGGGCCCTTTTTGTTAAAAGGCTGTGATTAGTTGATTGAAATTAAACTAACCGAAGAATCAAATTGACAATAGTGGGATGACATTGGTTCATTATTAATAAAAACAGACAGAGAGGAGAAAACGGTGAGAGAGTTAAACAGCATTAAGTGGTTTCAGTTTCTGTGGTTGGTCTCAGCCTTTGGTCGGTTTGGCTGTCAAATGACGCCAGTGTCCGTCAACTGAGCGCAGAGGACAGGCGGGAGTGTTTGCATTGAGATGTTAAGTAGGTGTCTCTATATAAATCCACTCAGGGTCAACTCCTCCACTCGTGCGCCAGAGAGGAACAGAGCCCAGCTTACAGAATGGTGGCGACAACAGACTGCTCAGAGAAGTCAAAACCCATCCCTGGAAAAAAGGTGTGTGGGCCAACATATTGTCAGGAACTGGATGTAAGGATAGTAAGCGTAATGTCCCTGAAGAGTTTTGCTTGCAATATTAAAGTTCTCCTTTTTCTTGAACAGGTGTCCAAACCACTCATGGAAAAGAAACGGAGAGCTCGCATAAACAAGTGTCTGGACCAGTTAAAGTCTCTTCTGGAAAGTTACTACAGCAGCAATGTATGTATGCAGGTTGCAGTTATACAAAGTAGCACGAGTTGAACTAATGACGTAATTACATTAATTATCGGAAGAAACCCTCTCAATAACAGCATCTCTTTACTCAGATTCGGAAGCGTAAACTGGAAAAGGCTGACATCTTGGAGCTCACTGTGAAACATCTGAGGAACCTCCAAAAGATCCAGAGCTGTGAGTCACAACTTCACGCTCACAACAGACGAAACCATCAAATAGCCATATACTCAGCCACTGAAATATGATGATTTACGCATATGCTCCGACTCACCATAAAATGTCTTTCAGGTACTGCAGCGGCTTCCGAGTTTTCCGATCACCAAACTGGCTTCCGTAGCTGCTTGGCAAACGTCAACCAGTACTTGGTGATGGCAGACACCTTGGGCGGGGTGGACCGCTGGATGTTATCGCAGCTCTCCAGTAAACTGAGTCGCTCTGTGGGGCGAGGGGAAGTCTCCAGCACCATGGACAGCGGCCCGGCGCGGACAGAGGCGCTGGATGAGGCGCGGCGGCTCCTTCCGCCAGCATCTGGACACGAGGAGACAAAAACACCCAGATCTAAACTACTGAAAGCCCACAGTGCAAGTTCACCTGGTTCTCTCCCGAGCCAGGAGCCCCGACAGTCGGCTGAAGCTTTTCAGCTTGGCCTCGTTAAGACCCCAGCACTAAACAGTCATGAAAAAAGCAGCTGCAGTCATAAGAAGAGTCGCGCTCTCAGCCACAGGAATGAAGTTGTCAACACACAACACGACGTCTGGAGGCCTTGGTAGAACTGATGAACATCTCTCGATGTGACTTACAACTAAGTGTTTATGATTGCACTGTATAGATTTCCACAATATGTTATCACTTATATAGGCTACAATGTATATGTTTTGTATATGTTTTATTTTTCTAATAAAATCGATAAAGCAAGGGACGTGTCGTCTTTTTGTGTTAGAACTTAACGAGGGTCGTGTAGCCTTTAACAACCGGGGGTATAATATTAATGATGACTGATTGGTACAGCGACTCAAAAGAATTTTTTGTAAGTAAACAAAGGGGATAGCAGAGGATGGTTTCGATCCATCGACCTCTGGGTTATGGGCCCAGCACGCTTCCGCTGCGCCACTCTGCTGGCTGCTGCTCTCCGTTTATACAAACAGCAGAAAAAGGAGCTGTGATGGGTATTTCAGTTTTAGTAGCCGAAGGAGGGCAAGAGCAACACACACACACACACACTTTTTCTTTAATGGCTTGGTCCAAGAAGATGTGGCAAAGAAATTAAACATACTCCCACATATATCAGACTGTGTTAAGTCTTTCATTCTATAATTATGTTTATCATCATCATGTGAGTTTTTGTGATCGCACCGTGTTTTCAAACACGTGATCATTCTATTCCATCCACGTCACTCGCAGTCACGAGCTCATCTGGAGGCGCAGACACCGAGAGGAGATCCCAGAGATTCGGTTCAGACGTCATTTCGACCTTTCACGCTTAAGTACCGAGGCAGAGGCGCACAAATCAAAAAGCTTGTTGGACAGCACAACAATTTTCTGCTACACGCTACAAATTACACGCCACGTCCCCCCCCACCCCGTCTCCCGTGGACCTGCGTGTTTCTGACAGCCCACTCTGAGAGATCAGAGGAAAGAGAATACAATCATCAGATGATCTAAGATGATAATTCATTTCTGTCGGCCATCATTAAATAACATCCATGCTGCCTTGTATGTGTATATAAACATAACATGACAGTGATGGGCTGTGTTTCAGGTTAAACGCACAAGAGAGCAAAGCAGTCTGTCGCTCACTGCTTTTTTTCTGAAGTTGATAGTTTGCGGCCTGTCGTAAAGAGCAGCGCAGGAAGAGGATGGCACCTCGCAGCGAGGAGAATCGCCGGAACGCCCACATGTCTTTCAGATGGCACATGCTTCCCCCTGGAAGAGGGCACCCGGTGGTCTGAGCCAAGCAGAGATTCAGTGTCCACCGCCCCCCACCCCCATTTTTAGAAACTTCACTGATTTGTTATTCCACTCTTGTGTTTGGTCAGACATCTAATAAACATCGACTGTAAACATTCTCCACAATCTAGCCCACTGGTGACGTCAGCAACAAGAGAAGTTTGTCTTTGTTTTTTCGTGTCACGTGACCTCCACCACCCCCTCTAAGAATTTCTGTGAACTTCTCTCAGCAATGGTGTGTTCAGCGCCACCTAGGAATATTCTGAGCTGCAGCTTCGCCTATAACTCACGGTGACTTGTGCAATTGAAAGGTAGCATGTGTGACTCACCGAGAGGCAGCGTCATTCAGCGTAACTCCGCGCTGTTTCCGGTTGTTGGCCCGGAGCAAAGACTGGAATCAGAGCCGGGCTCGTACAAAGCGCCTCAACAGGTTCACTGCTGCGGGGCCGCGGCGCAGAACCAGCTGATCATCACAGGCACCTGCATCAGAACACAACTCCATGCTGCGAGTTCATGAGAAACTGATGGAGGCTGTGTGCAACAGTCCATATTCAGCTACACTACAGTAATCTTAAAAGATAATGAGATTTAAATAAATTGAAAAGAAAAATAAGACTTTACTAGACGACGTAAGGCAACAATATCGTATTTAGCAGAGGATGGTTTCGATCCATCGACCGCTGTGTTATGGGCCCAGCACGCTTCCGCTGCGCCACTCTGCTGCAACCGATTGTTTCCCGTTCCATTTTATCATTCAATATGCTGTGTTAAGCTAACAGTGGGGAAGGAGTCAATCAATCAATCAATCAATCAATCAATCAATCTATCTATCTATCTATCTATCTATCTATCTATCTATCTATCTATCTATCTATCTATCTATCTATCTATCTATCTATCTATCTATCTATTTAGACGTTATATCTCCCTTTTTGTTGTTAGTAAACACTTAATCAAGAAGGTATTGTATACACAGAGAGCAGCAGCCAGCAGAGTGGCGCAGCGGAAGCGTGCTGGGCCCATAACCCAGAGGTCGATGGATCGAAACCATCCTCTGCTAATCGCTTTTTTTTTTTTTTTTTTTAAACCAACATTGTTTCTTTTGGTTGCTGTACAAATCAGTCATCAACCGGTCAGCCACAAAATAAAAAAATCGGTTAGCTGGCTTTTTTAAATTGTAATTGGTCGAAGTATATTTGTATATATTTGGCCTGTGATTTACTGAACTTTATTAGTTTAAATTATTTTCCAAGGCTTGACAAAAAAAAATCAGCTGCATTAAAAGCAGTTGTTCTTATTGACTGGTCGATTGGTGTCGATCTATCTGCCTGCCTGTCTCTTGCATCCTGTTGTTTACAGGATTCTTAAATGGTGTTCTAGTTAAATACAGTACATACTTTATGACGTCCATCATGTTGCAAACTCCTGGGAAGAAAAACAGAAGCAAGAAACACTTGGATGCATCCTACTGCTCCACAGCAAGCATACACATTAAATGCATCTGGCACAACAAACACACATTTTGAAGCATCATCTTGTGAATTTAATCATTCATATCTTTTTTAACAAAGTCATCATCTGCACAAGAAAATCATAACATTTAACATCATTCATATTCGAGTCCGAAATCTGTCATCATATGTTACAAAATGATACTTTAAAATTTAAAACACAAGAAAATGCGAAAATCTATGACAGCAAAGTTTGATGGGGGAACATGATGCTATGCTTCCAAAGAAATATACATTTCAGCTAACTTTTTAACTTCAGTTAATTAGGCTGTGACGAGTGAGAGGTACAACATTAAAGAAGAATTTAAACTAAACAAACAAATTTTCTTTTTATTATGTCTAAATAATCTGAATCTTTGAGAAAGGTGAACAATTTTGTGCATGTACATTCATGTTAAGAGTGACTCTCAGGTCAAATAGGTCAAAGCGTAGCAAAGTCTCTGCTACTTCTTGTCAACTGTGGAGTTTCACCCCTCTTAGTCTGTAAAGCATCACATTTACTAAACTTACACAGCGTTTCATTTACTTTAACCTCAGCTGTATTAGTTAGATGTTAAATGAGCACATTTTCTCTTCAGATATGTCACTACGCGAAAATCTCAATTGTCATATTTTCAGTTTTAACAAATTTATTTTACAACCTTTCAGAGAAGAACCATTAAGAGTCAATGTGTTATGGGCCAAAACATCAGATATAATAATTAAGTCCAACTCCAAGTTATAGCACTCAATTTTCATTCTATTCACATTGTTTTTAATTATATGCTTACATTTTTATGGGCTTAGTTACCAGAATTTAAGTTGTGCTACATCAAGTCAGTGTGAAGTTTGTAATTATTTAACTTTGGATTTATTTGTCATATTCTGCAGATAACTTCTGAGCTGAACATTATTATTGGTTCTTTCTAACATGCTACTGAAATAATTAAGTGATGCAGACTGAAATGCTCAGCTGCTAAAGATAAAGCACCATTTCCAGATTCAATGGTTGATGTTGTGTATGTATGTAAATATGTAATATGGCAGGCTATGGCTGCTAGAGATGGTCTTGAAACATGAGAATGTGAATAATAAGAGTTGGCTGAGAACATTGGAAGCAAATGTCTCAAACAATAATAAACAGTGAAACCATAAGTCATACTGCCTTCATATATACACAGCTTGTCAATCTCTCACTTTATATTTTCAATAAGAAGTTTTGGGGTCACACAGTAAACTATAAAACTGTTTTCTATTAAAGAGTTTGGGATTACCACTCCTTTATTTCAAAATGGAGAGCTTTAAAAAAGCTGACATGTGTCGTGAATTATCATGTAAATAGATTAAAATGAAATAAATATGTTTATTGTAGATCACCCATGAGTCGAACTAAATGAATAGTATTCATGAAGTTTTGCTTTAAAACAATTGTGTCCACACAGCAAAACACAAAACCACTGCAGGCCAAGTATGGACAACGTGAGTTTGAGGTCTAAGAGCAAAATCACAAAAGAAAAATGAACAGAACACCACCTTAACAACTATCTCCTCCAACTTTTAAGCATTTCATAAGAAACAATATCAAACAGCAAAAAACGAGATGAGGAGATGTTCACACCATTCAACAGAAGTTTTTTGAGTCAGTACTAGTAACAAAAAGTGTCCTCTGTGGCTATTTTGTGATGTGAAAGCGTGACAAAAGAACAACCCCACTTTACCATCAGGCTACATAGTGCATCTCTATAAAGGTCCTATCAGAAAACAGAGGGAGACTATTTATTTGGTGGTAGCCTGTAGCAAAACAAAGTAGTGGCAAAAGAAAAGGCCAAATAATTCACTTATCCAGAACCAGCAGTACTCGATTTTAATAATAATGTTGACGTCAACAAAGGGAAAACTTGTCTTCAGGTGGTGGAGCCTACAGAGTCCGACTGAAAGGTGGTGTATCCCGAGGACAATGCAGAAGGTGTGCTTACAAAACTGTTTGTGCTTCCTTTACTCTCTGCCCTGCTTAGGTGCTTCTGATGCCCCCAGTCTGCTCCAGCACCAGCCACAGTTCCACCGCCTGTCCTGGGCCTACCAGTAGTGTGCCCTTGAGTCTGATGGCTGCGCCCACGAGGTGAGCCCATTTCAACTAGCTCTTTGCCGTCCCGCGAGCGCTCCCTGTAACCTTTCCCAGAGCCATAAGTCCCAAGGCTCTTCTTTGCACCAAGTCTTTCTGGTTTGGGGGAACTCTCAGGCGTGTTGCCCCGACTGCTGCTCCTCTTGTGTTCAGAGTTCCTCCTGAGCACTTGAGGTTCATGCTCAAAGTCTGTGAGAGGGAAGTGAGGGAGGACGACTGATTCAATTTTCATTCTATTCACATTGTTTTTAATTATATGCTTACATTTTTATGGGCTTAGTTACCAGAATTTAAGTTGTGCTACATCAAGTCAGTATGAAGTTTGTAATTATTTAACTTTGGATTTATTTGTCATATTCTGGAGATAACTTCTGAGCTGAACATTATTATTGGTTCTTTCTAACATGCTACTGAAATAATTAAGTGATGCAGACTGAAATGCTCAGCTGCTGAAGATAAAGCACCATTTCCAGATTCAATGGTTGATGTTGTGTATGTATGTAAATATGTAATATGGCAGGCTATGGCTGCTAGAGATGGTCTTGAAACATGAGAATGTGAATAATAAGAGTTGGCTGAGAACATTGGAAGCAAACTTCTCAAACAATAATAAACAGTGAAACCATAAGTCATACTGCCTTCATATATACACAGCTTGTCAATCTTTCAAAACTGACTTTATATTTTCAATAAGAAGTTTTGGGGTCACACAGTAAACTATAAAACTGTTTTCTATTAAAGAGTTTGGGATTACCACTCCTTTATTTCAAAATGGAGAGCTTTAAAAAAGCTGACATGTGTTGTGAATTATCATGTAAATAGATTAAAATGAAATAAATATGTTTATTGTAGCTCACCCATGAGTTGAACTCCAGGTAAATGAATAGTATTCATGAAGTTTTGCTTTAAAACAATTGTGTCCACACAGCAAAACACAAAACCACTGCAGGCCAAGTATGGACAACGTGAGTTTGAGGTCTAAGAGCAAAATCACAAAAGAAAAATGAACAGAACACCACCTTAACAACTATCTCCTCCAACTTTTAAGCATTTCATAAGAAACAATATCAAACAGCAAAAAACGAGATGAGGAGATGTTCACACCATTCAAGAGAAGTTTTTTGAGTCAGTGCTAATAACAAAAAGTGTCCTCTGTGGCTATTTTGTGATGTGAAAGCGTGACAAAAGAACAACCCCACTTTACCATCAGGCTACATAGTGCATCTCTATAAAGGTCCTATCAGAAAACAGAGGGAGACTATTTATTTGGTGGTAGCCTGTAGCAAAACAAAGTAGTGGCAAAAGAAAAGGCCAAATAATTCACTTATCCAGAACCAGCACTACTCGATTTTAATAATAATGTTGACGTCAACAAAGGGAAAACTTGTCTTCAGGTGGTGGAGCCTACAGAGTCCGACTGAAAGGTGGTGTATCCCGAGGACAATGCAGAAGGTGTGCTTACAAAACTGTTTGTGCTTCCTTTACTCTCTGCCCTGCTTAGGTGCTTCTGATGCCCCCAGTCTGCTCCAGCACCAGCCACAGTTCCACCGCCTGTCCTGGGCCTACCAGTAGTGTGCCCTTGAGTCTGATGGCTGCGCCCACGAGGTGAGCCCATTTCAACTAGCTCTTTGCCGTCCCGCGAGCGCTCCCTGTAACCTTTCCCAGAGCCATAAGTCCCAAGGCTCTTCTTTGCACCAAGTCTTTCTGGTTTGGGGGAACTCTCAGGCGTGTTGCCCCGACTGCTGCTCCTCTTGTGTTCAGAGTTCCTCCTGAGCACTTGAGGTTCATGCTCAAAGTCTGTGAGAGGGAAGTGAGGGAGGACGACTGTGTGCTGTTCATACACATTTGGGATTAGTGAAATGGTGGATGTGCGCCGTGGGCTCTTCCTGGGGCTCGGCAGTGGCGTCTCATCTATAAAGTTGATCACCTCATCGCGGCTGAAACATCGCAGCTCCTCCTCAGAGCGATCCCCGCCACAAACCACACGTGGCAGGTGCTTAAGCGAGTGCATGCTGTCCTCAGACCGTCGCCGTTTGCGATGCGGGTGATGGTGATGGTGGCTCTCCTCGTGGTAGGAGACCAGGCTGCTCCTGCGCCTCTCGTGGCGTGGTAAGGTGGAGCTGTAATGGGCACTCATCATGTCCTCGGTGGAGCCCCATCGGTGAAGGTATGAGGGGATCCGGTCGCTGGTCCACATGTCGGTTTCGTCGTGGGAGTATCTTCTTGTAGGGGGCACCTGAAGGCAACACACAAAGCAAACCCTTCAGTCTTTATATCTATTAGACAGTCGTTAACCTAAAACGCTACAGCACAGAGTACGGAAGCGCTGTGGCACTGAACATCAATAATGTTATGGTACAAAACTACAGATTGGAATTCACCCACATTATTTGTTACATAAAATATATTACATGTAGGATTCTTTATGCTTATGTGGTTGTCATTGCCAATTTGAGTTAAACTTTAGTGATAACACTGATTTGCTGCAATAAACAGGAACCCCAAATGCTTATGATATATCTGGGTTGATGACATATATATATAGCGCAGAGGAAATCCCTTTCTTACCATGCTGGCCCGCCTATTAATACTTTCAATCTTTGACATTCCAATTAGTTACAATGTCTGTGAAATATCCTACATGTAGCATTTTTAAGTTGTTTGTCTGAGATGGTAGGTGCAATTGCATTTTACATATTTTATTATGTTATTTAATCCCTCAGACATTTGTAAAGTTTTGTCATTCTAACATATATTAGCAGGGTTATAACTGAGTTACTGTTCACCTCCACGATTTGGAGATGAACCTGCAAATGTTCCATTTCCTACATGATATACTCACATTCCATTCTGTTCTGACAACTATGCAAGAGAGAGAGGATTTGTCAAGGTGACGTCAAGAGCCACAAGATTGATGTCAGCCTGCCCCCCTGTGGTGGCTTTTAGTAGATGCAGAGAAATGAGACAGCAGATGATACAGTAGCATTGAGGGTGTTAGGTGAGAGCTGAACAGCAGAGGGCAGCACAAGCATTCAAATGAATAAATGAGCAGGACAGATGTTGCAAGACGAGGAAAGGGATGGACAGAGAGGTAGACACTTAGACAACAGGCCAATAAAACCAAAGAGGCTTTATTCTGTAATCAAACCACTTGAGAAGAGCCAGGATTCAAATTCACAAATGGAGGTGCTACGTAGTATTGATTATTGATTTTGTAGGATTTTGTTGATTTATGGTCAAACTGGGCCTCAACCCCACCGGCAGCAACGAGGGTATCATGACTGCATCACTGTTCAGCCAGTCACCCTGTAACTGCAAAAATGCACCTCATTTGTTTCACAATCACTCATGTACATCGATTAAGAACAGAATCAATATTATTTTTGGCAATGGAAGGATTCTGATGTCCTCAACAAAGGTGTATTTGACACAAAATGATGTATGGAGTAATGACTTGATGTAATGGCAGCTACTGTATACATCTCTGTTTCAAGGATTCTCAAAAAATCGAATGGGATCAGGCAATGGTCTTTAAAATGCCAAATATAACAGTGGGAATCTGGGGCGTTGATGCCAATTTAAACAGAAACTTTACGCATATGTATATTCAATATGAAAATGATTAAAAGTAAATGTCATTTCTTTTGGCTGCAAGCTGTGCAGAGAAACTGGAGTCCTTGCTACATTTCTGATGACAAAGATGACACAGTGTTTAGATGCTTTGCTCAGGTTAATAGCACATGGCTTGTATCGGTTGTTTCTAGAGTAACATCATCACCACAGTCTTCCAGGCCAAGTACAGCAAGATTTTTACCATTACTACTTAAATTAGTAATTCTCATTTGATTTATGAATGAAAAATTTAACATTTTTATTAAAGTATTGAACTAAATCTGAGTACGGGTCACTTTTTCAGGTTTACTGAGTTAAAGTATTGAAATAAAAGTGGACAATAGGAGAAACAGAGTGTTGTATTGCCCTAGAAGACTGCATTAGGACAAGCTTTAATAATGCAGGCTGAAAAGAAGCAATTCACAGCTCTGCATCTGACAGGGATGGATGCTGGATCCAATGAACACAATGTTTATGGGTAGAACATGAGCAGATCTTTGTAGTGCTTTCCTGAAACCTTGAGGGATTCCTGAAAGGTAGAAGGTAAGTCAGTTACTAATCTCTTACCCTCTGATAAAATAAAAATGTACTCAGCTGCATGTAGATCCATGCCCAGAACACATTATCTTATAAATGTGGAACACCTTGTATGTTGACAGGACTGCCGATGGTCATATTTACCAAACATTAGTCGGCAATAGTGTTTTTGATTCACGTAAAAAAAAAAATATCAATGGCATTTCTCGAGAGATATTATCACAAAATGCAAGATGCAAGATACTGAAAAGGCCCAAAGAGCCATTTCACCATGCACATTAGCAGTGAAGTATAATTTGAAAATATTTTAACTGATCAGGAAAAAGAAATGAAGAAAATCAATAAAAAATATACCTGCAAATACTGCATTCTATCTTCCTGTTGTTCCCTCAATGGATACCCTTGCAGAACCCCCCTTTCTAAGGTTGAGAACTCATACTTGGCATTACGGTCTACCGTCACGATTTCAGGCGCCGAGCTATAGTCATATGGTCTGTCATATATTAAGTCGGCATGAATTCCTCCATCTTGGCTGTTTTCTGCAAAGTGCAGAAAAGCACGGGCGTCAGGATTAGAGAGCAACGGACTCAATACACAAGACAGACAGACAGACAGACGAGTAGATAAGAGAGACAAGTTCAATTGTTCTCTGATTTGTTGATTTTCTTTTTTTCTCCTAAGGAAAACAAGATCAAATTTTGCTCCAAAAATGACTCATGATTTCATTAAATTTCATAAGGGAATGAGAGAAACTATGCCAAATTGTTGAAAAATAAGCTAATAAAGTTACAGGGCTTACATTCTGAAGAACCAAACTATATAAACATGTGTATGTATACAGGTATGTCTATAAATACCCATTAAGTCAATTTTCCCATTTACTGCGTTCATGTTCATTAAATTGGAGATGAGTGTAAAATGCTGATCTTGAAGAAAATGTTGGCCAAAAGATGGAAGATGAACGTGGCTATTTGCACAGGCAGCTTGGCATGCAAAGTCAGTAGCTTTGGAAAAACAGGAAACAATCCTTATACATACAACCGTGAGGCGTTATACATGGCAAGCCCTCTGGAAAAAAGCAGAGAACTGGCAGTGTTAATTATCACACAGAATATGGAGTGCCCTGTCTTTTTTTATGGCTCCTGCTGAACAACAAGCAGTTATTGGGGAGGGTGTCAGGAGGGAGAGGATCAGGAGGTTTGGAAGATTAGAAACAGGAAAGAGAAGGTTCAGATCAGGTTGAGTTTAAACAGTGCCAATAAGAAAAAAAAAGACGAATGGTTCACACTGGCAATCTGGTCATGGACTGAGTCCTGAAGACGTTTTATGATTCTCATGTGACCTGATTTTCTTGAAGTGTCTGTGAAATTTGTTTCTTTTCAGTCTCCAACTACTGCCTCTACAATGTACAGCATATTGTACTTAAAGATCACTGAACTGACCTGTATCCCTTTGTGACTTGAGGGAAATATGACCATCATAATCACATTAAATTGCTTTTCTTCTTCCTCTATGGATCTTCATAAATAATTTTTATGTTTTATCATCTTCCCATACCAGGGCATTGTGGAGGAAGATTGCTGAGTGAGATAGAAAAGTGCCCCGCAGTGTATATTCCTTTGTCCAGCAATATTATTTTGTCTCTATTTTACCACCAATCTCACAGCACTGTGAAACAAAGCATTCTGTGAAATAAAAAGTGTGTACAAAAAGATATCGTGAAGTATAGAAAAGAATGTCTCGCAGACACTTGTCCCTTGAATTCCATCTCCTGACACCACGGTCACATGATAACTTGTAACCACTGATTCCAGACCTTAGACCCTATAGAGTCTGATGTTTCCGTAACATTTCCGTCAGACAGAAATCATATGGCGAGCGTAGGGCTAAATTTAGCTGTAGCAATCATTGAGTCAAGGAGCAACTTAAACCTGCATCATTAGCTAGACATCAAAAGCAGGTTGGGTTTCTTAAATGGAGACACTTAAACCTTAAAATCTCAGCAACAGAAGACTATCTTACAATTACAGTCAACTGTCTGAACACAAACCCAGCACTAGATCACACTTCACCGGACAAATCTACAATGTGGGAGTGATATCCTGAACCTCTGGACTCTTGACCGGTGGCATTTAAGAAAAACTTTGTGTTGAACTACTAAGTTTACATTTTTCACAATCATTTTGTTTGTTGTCGAGATTACCTGTCCTGATTTTTGCCATAGTTGTCTTCCAGATTTAAGCTAATTGTAACTGCAACTGTCATTTTCTCTGCAGCATTACGTATTGTTTGTTTTTGTCGTCAAAAAAAAAAGATATTTTTTCAGCTTGCTGCAAACTTGCCTTCTCTTCTGCAATATTGCCACCCTAAATTTCAGCGAAGAGACATAACTACAGGGCTGAATAAATCACATCTGTCACAGTAATTCCTATGGCCAAAAACAGTCCGGATGACTTCACAAGCCATGCTTCATCTTTAAATGTCACTATGGCTTTATTAAAGAATGATCTGTGTGTCTCGCACTGCGAAAATACACTATTTGGAATCTGCTTTGACTTTGTGTATGTCCACACAGAGCATTCAACACATGCTCTGAAATAACTGCCTTTAACAAGCCACACTGTGCTGTATTGGGATATAGGAATCATTCACAACACAAGGTGAAGAGGAGGGGGGGAAAGGGCTAGGTGGGGTGGGGGCGGGGGGCACCTGGCAGTGGCTTACCCTCATCCACCTCGTCATTGGACATGATGGCAACGCACTTCTCCCACACCAAACGGATGTCAGCCCGATAACGGTCACAAGCCCAGAGGAACATGGGTAGCAGGATGGACTGGGCAATGGAGCACCACAGCACACACAACACCATCCAGTTGTAGGAGCGGTCAAACTTCAGACTGGCAAAGCTCACCACCTGCACAGTGTCGCAAACAGGGTAAAATACCTGTGAAAATCTATTCCGGCAGATTAAGTGAAGTGGCACAAAAACTGTTTTAGTAATAATAAAATGGGCTGAGAGGTTAAGAAATACTTTCTCTAACACCTCATCATTGGTCTTTTTAGTATTAAACGATATCATTTACAAGGAGTACCCACTCAGATACATATATATTGGCGAATGTGACAGATTTCTGCAAGCAGCATTTAGTGTATAACCGTGCCTCAGAGCGTGCCCAGGGAAATACTTGGGGCATTCTTTGCCATCGTCAACACTTGAACTAATGCTGCAAGTGTGTATGTAAACACCATAACATATTTAATTTACACTTTTATACAACAAGAACTACAGTAATCATTTGAGGATCAAATAATCACAGCCACGAAACTGCTTCCTTGTCTTAGAAAAGGTGACCTCGGTTTGGACATGGCCTCTTTTTTTTTTGACATGATGGCAACGCACTTCTCCCACACCAAACGGATGTCAGCCCGATAACGGTCACAAGCCCAGAGGAACATTGGTAGCAGGATGGACTGGGCAATGGAGCACCACAGCACACACAACACCATCCAGTTGTAGGAGCGGTCAAACTTCAGACTGGCAAAGCTCACCACCTGCACAGTGTCGCGAACAGGGTAAAATACCTGTGAACATCTATTCTGGCAGATTAAGTGAAGTGGCACAAAAACTGTTTTGGTAATAATAAAATGGGCTGAGAGGTCTGTAAAAACCAATATACACAATGAGAAACCTGCAAGTAGAAAACTGCAGACCGGCATATCAGCCATGTTTAGGATAATCATAAAAATGACAATTCTATCTTGAAAAGTATTGTATTGTATTACTGTAATTACTTGATTTATGTCTTCATATTAAACAGGGTCACTTTTAAAACCTTTAAGAAATACTTTCTCTAACACCTCATCATTGGTCTTTTTAGTATTAAACGATATCATTTACAAGGAGTACCCACTCAGATACATATATATTGGCGAATGTGACAGATTTCTGCAAGCAGCATTTAGTGTATAACCGTGCCTCAGAGCGTGCCCAGGGAAATACTTGGGGCATTCTTTGCCATCGTCAACACTTGAACTAATGCTGCAAGTGTGTATGTAAACACCATAACATATTTAATTTACACTTTTATACAACAAGAACTACAGTAATCATTTGAGGATCAAATAATCACAGCCACGAAACTGCTTCCTTGTCTTAGAAAAGGTGACCTCGGTTTGGACATGGCCTCTTTTTTTTTTTTTACATTTGCATCAAGGGTAAAATAGGTTGTCTCAGTGACGCAATGGAGTGCAATGGAGTGCACTGTCTGCTAATTAAAGTTGACAAGGTGTAATCCTCATCTCTGTTGCATCAGGCAAAGACACTGGCCAGACTGATTATCTCAGGCTCATTATGTTGGGCATCACTTCCCTGGGCAAACCTTGAACTGGAGCACGGGCCACACAACAACAACCACTGAGCTGATCCAGTTGGAAAACTGACAACAAAGACTGAGAACAACCAAAGACAGTGAGGAAAGCAAAAGAGATTTTAGATAAGTAACCCTAAACCCCTGTTTTCTAAAGGGTTTTCTTTCCAGCAGAAGACTGAAACTGCTGATCTCTGGCACCTTTTCAGTTCGACTGTGTAAATATGAAGACCCCACTAAAGATAAAGAACACAATGCAACACCTGACAAAGCATTATCCCCTCAAAACCGAATATACTTATTTTGTTCTTCAGAATTAATGTAAGTGGTGGAGTTCTTACAACATTACCACCATGTTTTTTCAATTAAAATAGTTATCTCTTGAAGCCTATGAATTTATAACAGCATCTTTAGCAACAACTCGTTGAATTACCTGAACATAAGGATGAATATTATAGGTCTATTTGAAGAGGTCAAAATGTAACTTCTAGCGGCAGCCGGTAAGGAGATGCACACGGACACAGATGGGTTCGGGATCGTGGCAATGCCGTAGGTTTATTCACAACACAGGGTCTACAAGGTTGATATCAGAAATCTAAAGGAAATGCTCATTACACTCGCGATATCAACCCCTACAGTGTGTCAAGAGGGACAAAAGGCAATTCACCACAGTAAACTCTTATTTTAGCGTGGTGTTATAGCGACATCTAGTGGCACAACTTAGTATCGACCTTACATATGAATGTATGTTCCGACTTACGTCGAAATTCGGTTACGACACATTCTCAGGAACGAATCTCCGTCGTAACTTGAGGACCCCCTGTATATCATAACATTTCATGTAACTTGTGACCTTTTTTATTCCTTGCTGATGTCAATGCCTATTTTGTATAGTTTTCCTCTATGTTATTTATGAATAACTTCATCATTACTATTTCTCCATGTACGCCTTACAATTGGAAGCAAATACACACATTTATTTGTGTTACAGCTTTCAATGCATTTAAATAGCTCATTACACCACAAGTCACAAATATAGCTAGGGGTCGCTCTGTTGTTCCTGTCTGTAGCAGAAATACGATCTTTCATTAGTAATAGACTATCTCTCCTTTATGCACACACAGGGGCGCCGTCAGGAATTTTGGGCCCATGACAAAAAATCATATTATTCTCTGTATTCTTACACACATTAGTTTTGGTTAAAACATGACAGCTTGTTTTCACCATCACAGCCAAACTGTAATGTAGTTTGTTACATCTCAAAGCAGTATATTTCTAATGTGTAAAGTAATAATCATTAAAATTCAACTAAACATAATAACCCCATCATACAGAATACTACAGTAGTATTGAGACTGTTGATGGGAGCCTGTTGTGCCAGAGAAATACTATTGTGCCATGTGCTTCAGATTTTCAATATTTGGGGCTTTGTGCTGATGGAGGTGCTTTGTGCAGGAGTCTCTGTTTGGTTCGCCTCAGGTGAACTAGTACTCTTATTTAAATTGGTTTGTTTAAAGTAAAAAAAAGGCAACTCACAAATGGCTTGTGCAAATCATAACAGAACCAAGGCAATGTATTAGATATGAACTGATGCTAAGGTACTTTGATACACAAGATATTTTGTCACTTCACAGTCAGAGTGGGATTTCATACACAAGTCAATCACATGCCATTTCATGTTTGCAAAGAAAACCGGTATACTCACTTGATAAAAATGAATGAAACTGACGGTGGAATTTGAAAACCAACTTGTGATTAGTTTTTCCAGGAAGTAGAGCAGAGTTACAGTTCTAATATCCCTGAACGACAACACAAGCCAAATGATTTCATCGTCTTAATGTCACAGGTCAGAACAAATGAGACTGATCGGGATTATTTAAACTGTGGTGGGAAATATATTCTTCCTAGTATCATTGTTATTGCAATTATTTCCCTGACAGAAAGTAAACAGTGCCGTATCCCTCCTCCTCCAAGAGATCCACACTGTAAACTGTATATAAAAACACATCCCGTAATATCCATACCGATTTACTCTGACCTACTTAGAGCTCCACGAGAGCAGACATTTGAGTTCATGTAAATAATAAAACAGTAAGCTATGGTTACTAAACCATAGCTTACTGAGAGATAAACCCCACCCAATGTTCTTTTCACCTTCATTTTTCATTATTACCCCAAATAACCAACCATCTCCATCTCTCGCTCCCTCTCTCTTGCTGACTCCATTCAGGTCTCTAAACCTTAGCAACAGTCTGAGTGACAAAAAGGTCAAAAATGGCTGCCTTCATCCAAGTGTGTGGCTATTTTTACAGGAAGAAGGAAGAAGAGACTTTGAGATTAATAAAATGCTGCTAAACCAACAGAAAGTGTTTTCTAAGTGATCCAGAAGGCTATCGTTTATCTATAATGTTTGCCCTGTAGACAATACTCTGATCTTTAACTGTTGGTTTAAACCAACTCTATCACCAACTGCAACTTGGCAAGTGCACTCACCAGTATGGGGAAGCCAGTCAGGAAGTCATAGATGAAGACGATACCACTGATCAGGTAGGTGATCTGCAGAGATGTCTTGAGAGGCTCCGATCCATCAATGGAGGATCTGCGCTTCCCCTGGGCATCTTCGACAACTATGGTGGGGACGTTGAATTTGTTCTTGTCTGCGTTGTGGCCTGCCTGAATGGAAAAGGTCTGGAAGAGCGCAATGCCAATGCAGATCACACCCATGGTCACGCTGCCACCGATCAGCAGTAGAAAGCACACGCCAAAGCCGAGGCCAATCTCCGTCACAATGAATCTGCAGTCAGATGTGTAGAATCGGTCGATGGTGTCATGCCAGCCCACTGCTGGAAGCGTAGACAGGATAAAGGAGACCATCCAGATGCCCATAACGGTGTGCACAGCCTGCTTCTTGGTGTTACTCAACCTGGAAGCAGAACCAGAGCGTTGTGAAAAATTTCTGCCATGCACATCCTGACCTTGACTGTGATACTGGTGGATCTGAGAAGACACCATATTGCCGCTGCCAAAACTTTTAATGCAAATTGGGCAAGTAATTGGGACACAAATACTAAAGGTTCATGCTGTTCACAAACTTCTCAATAATCAGTGTCTAAATCACAGGGCATTTAAAGTATAGTAAATTAGATGAACGGGGTGTACCGGTAATTGTAACTGCACAATGTGTAACACAATTCTCCTGTTTGTGAAGACAGACAGAAAAATACCAGCAAACAATCACGAAACAACACCAATTCTTTGCTGACGGCAAAAGATTGCTTTTCAAATTCCTCGGTCTATTTGTCATCTAGGTCTATTTCAGTTTGAGGGGATTTCTATTTCCTCTCACCTGCAAGTAATTGTTACAGTCGAGCAATTTGCTGAATGTGCCTGTATCCTCTGGCGTTGTGGCACTTGCAACATTGCACATGCATCTAAATATATGGCAGGTACTGAATGGTATTTTTTCATTTAAAAAAATAATCTGGCCAAAAACGGTGCTAACCTGCCAAAATCTGTGCACCTGAAATAGTACTGGGCCGTTCAAGGCATCTGAAACATACATAGAGGCAAATTCCTTGTGGCTTGCAAACTTTAAAGATTCAGTCTGGTGCATTACTTCATTGACACGTTCTCTTTAGTCACATTAGTCTAACCCACATTAAAAGACATGATGACAAAGGCCGTGTAGACAGAATGTGACAGCTTACATAAATGCACTGCTCCCGTTTCATTTGTGTTGTGAAGGAATAAAGTAAATTGTCTGCAACGTGTCACTTGTCTAGGAGCAGATGTGGCAGGAAATCCATTCTGTCTTTCTCAAGAGAACCGGAGCGTGTCTCCTATCATTGTCTTCCTCTCATTAAAACCCTCCGGAGGAGAACGGGCTGGACTCAAAAATCAAAAATCTAGTTCTAAATATATGGAACTCATAATGCATTAACTTCCTGTACATGCACTGAGGGAACATTGAGTGGCATGGTGTGGGGGACGGGGGGCGGTGTAGCCTCTATCTTTGCATTATGGCTTTGTGCAAAGACATGTGGGTCTTGTTGTCACTATGACTAATAATTCTAGTTTTTCCTGAATGTGCCCAGGGTACATATGATGGGGAGGTTACGTCACCAAGCTGCTTGAATCTATTACCAGAGAAAGAGCGTTGCAAGGGAAAATTCTTCTAAGAGATAGTGAGCAAAGGGTGATGTGAACAGCTGCTGGAGTACAAGGTAGGAATTCATAATTCAGGCCTTCACTGTGTGTTAGTATCAGGGAAAGGGCAGCCATGCAAGTTAATTAAGGCAAATGTGGAGCAACTTCAATGAAAGATGAACAGCAGCTACACAGTGCACCACCTGAACTATCACTGTGTCTTATCACTGTTGAACAGTGATTGGAAATCGAGCAGACGAGCAGCTGAGAGGTAAGTCAATGTTTCCTGATAGGAGATGAGACAATATAGGCAGATGAGTGAGAGAACAACAAGGGAGATAAAGGCATTTGTGTAAAGCCTAATATGTGTGGGCATAAGCCAATAGGTGACCACTGCACAGGCAATATAGATAGCAAGACTGAGAACAGGTTAAGGAAGTTTGTATATCTTGTTTGAACGTGCGCTTATCTGCATGGAGCAGCAAATTTGGCCAAGCTGATTGAAGGCTGAGCATCTGCAGGGCTTATGTCACGAAGAAGTACATCCATGCCTTGTTTCTCAGCAGGGAAGGAAGTGCGAGACACTCGAAAACTGATTCTCACCACATGTACCACAGCACCAGTTTCTGCATCATTTCAGCAACCCATCCAGTAGCTTGTACTAAGCATAAATAAGTACTGATTTGTGGTATTTGATCTGTGGTATTTACTCAGATACTGTGATGATCAATAGTTAAATCTGGATTTAAAATCTCATATTACAGATTTTTGTTTCCCATGGTAATGAGGTAAGAAGACGGCCAATATAATAGCATTATTATGTGTTAAGTGTGAAAGCAACAGTAACCACAAGCACTGGGCTTAAAAACAAAAATGATGATTGCTTTGAACAATCATCAGTGCAGAGGATGTCAAAGTAGCTCTATGGTATTCCTGAATACAGACAGAAATAGAATCAAAGTCTGGTTGCGAAGGAAGCAGCACTGTTGCTGAGAACATCTGATTATGTGTGAACAGCAGATGTCTTGAGAGTCTAACAAGACCAAAATGGTGTTACTGAAGCAGCCTGCTGAATGTTAAAGTGAGGTGAATCTGATCCTTATTATTCAGAGTTACTTTGTAATAGCACTGTTGTGCGTAACCAGATGAAGCAAGATGCTAAAGCCGGAATAAGATCAGTCTTGATTTTTCACGGTGTTACCCCAAATAACTGCAAGCAGCTAATAAGACTTCGCCATCCTGCCTCAAAAACTGTGGTAAACAGGCAAATAAGTGACACTAATCTAAACTGTGGTGCAATTCCAGCAGATGGCCGGAAAAAAAATAATGGTTAAATGCAAAACATCAGCATCAACATCTATCTTAATGAGCAATACATTTTCAGTATAGTATTTCATACTTTCATTTCATCATGAAAAAAGACTGCAATGACAGAACATACCAAGTTAAAATGTTTGTGATGGAATAGCTAAAACCACACCCTGAAACATTAATTTCTCTTGATTTACAACTCAAGCATATTTTCTCTAATCGTACTGAGCCATGGAGATAATTAGACGTAAAAAAAAAACATTTGGAGACAAATATCAAACATGTGGACAAATAAAGCCAAAAAATGGTACTTCCTACATTAATTAACTGTGATCTGAACAGGCACAAACAAGAGGAAGACAAACTCTCTCACCTGTAGTTTACAGGCCAGCGTACCATCCACATGCGGTGATAAGAGAGTGAGGTGACGGAGAAGCAGGTGACTAAGGTGAGAGTGTAGAAGGTGGACACAAACACCTTGCACAGACCCTCGTTCCACTCGTAGTTGGAGTGGTGACGGCGCAGCGTTATGACACAGTACATGGTGATGGGGATGGCCATGTTGAGGATGTGTGTGCCCGCCAGCGTGCAGATGAGGAACTCCAGCGGCTTCCACTTTTTCTGCTTGGCACTGACACTGAGGATGCTCCAAGCGTTGGCCAGGATGGACACCCCTGAGCAGACCAGCCAAGCCAGAGTGTTGGCAGTGATGATGTCATCCTTCATGTTAGTTACCTCATCCACCATGTTGGAGTGGGGCAGGGCAGAGCCTCAGGTGCCTTAAGGAACTATTTGCAAGAGCAGGTACACAATAGGAGAAGGAGGAGGTGGTGATGGGCAGGAGGGGATGCAGGGTGTTGCGCAAAGCGGGCATCCTATCTGGGTGGGTGTGCACTCGCCATGGGTTGGGCACAGTAGGGAAAGAACATATCAGTGAAGACACAGCGGGACGTTAGAGGGGGAGGATGGCAGAGTCAGGCCAGTTCCTTTATAAGCCGGAGGCTGGAGAGAGAAAAGAGGAACACAGTGATCAGAGACAGATGGAGGGAAGATGCAAAGACAATTATATTAGTCAGTACAATTCCAAACAATGCTTAATCATACATAATCCCTCACCCCAGTGGATTCATGGGGTTACATTAATCACATGATTTTAACTATTACTGCTAATGCCTTGGAAGACATTTATTTCATTTGCTTAAACAAGAACAGTTACTGCGGACAGCATTGCACCACAGTCATGTGCAGCTGCTATGCTACAGAAAAAGGTAAATAACAGCAGTGAGTCTAAAGTGCTCTGATAGAGCACACATCAAGCTGTAAATACTACATCGATACATGATGTGAAATGCTGAATTATAAATATAGGAAATATATTGTATATATTAAAGGCATTGATCAAGTAAAATGTAAACAAGTGCTTGTTCCAGCTCCTGAGATGGTAACATTTCCTGCATTTAACACCACTGTAAAATGAACATTTGTCAGACCGTGGCTTGCACTGAGACTGAGAGTAAACAATTTCTAGATTAAGCAAATAGTCCTGACATTGAAGTATAATCAATACCAAAGATAAACATGAGTCTAAACTGCAATCCAGTTAATGGCGTTACATATTGCTGATGCTGTCACACAGGCATTGATTACACTCTATTCAGAAATTACTTTGTTGAGTTTATTTACAGAGCTTTACCAAAAAAAGTTTACTTATAGGTTTACTGAGTTTGAACATTAATTTACAGCAAACACAGTTCCAGCCGGAGAACCATGGGAGGGGGACGATTTTCCATTGTTGTGTAAAAAGTGCTTAGCACAGCTGCGGCAAGGTGTCACATCTATTTCCTGTCTTTTGGCTTGTCTAAACACTGATGTGCTATGGGCAAAACCCCTGAGAGCGCACACTGGAAATGACAACATCATCATCACTCTGTTCTCAGTTCCACTAATCTGCAATACCCCGAAACAACCTTTCAGCCAAACAGACACAGTACAGTCCGGCTGATGCCGTTCCTCAGGACCGGGGACACCACATGAATCAGGAGTTGGGTTGGGCAGGTTTTTAAAAAGCTTCAGGCTCCCATTTGGCAAAAGAAGAGCAACATCAATTAGCCTCCAAGTCACACCTAAAACGTGAAGTCTCAAACCTGCTCCCTGTAAAACGTGGTACAGAAAACACCTCGAATAAAAACGCATTTTAAGCAGGCCGTGCTATAAAAAGAACGACACACAGTTTTGCTCAGGTAGAATCCCCACGTAGTTAGGATAGAGTGAGCAGTAGTGTGCCAGTGTCACACAATTTAACACAGCACATCTAAACAAGCAGCATACGAAGAACGCTGGAAAAGTCTTTTGCTTTGGGAGAGCTATCCAAGTTAAAGCAGTCAAATATACAGGCAGAAGCTTAACAAGAGGTTATGTTTGGAGTGAAGTTTAATCAGAGTTGTTCAGTTTGAGAAGCATTTGTGTGACTCTCACAAGTCAGTGTTCAGAATCTTCTGGACAAAGAGTAAATCACAGGCTTTACGTTAATTCTCAACACCATAATTTCACTTTCTGCATTCAGTTGTGAAAAAGCTCTAAAACCGCACTGTTACCCGCCCTGCACTGTATTTGTACAATCAATTATATTAATGATGCCTACATTCCATTTACGTGATCGAGTCATGCAATGCTCGCTCATTAGCATCGGGACACTTAATGGAGTGGAGCCAGCTTCGTTGGTATTATTTGTGCATATGCTTTAACAAGTCGCAATCGAATCATGCATGCTCACTCACAAACACTGCCGCACTTAATGAAGTGGAGCCATCTTTAATGCTATTACTTACACATATCCTTTAACAAGTCAAAATGTTGCTGCTTAAAATGCACATTAACCATAACCTGCTGCATAGAAAAAGAATCTGCACCACTACACACAGAATGAGTGACTCTATAGGCACCAGGTAGCCTCTGTTTAAAGGTTCTAGGTCATTACACAGTTTCATGTTGATCAGTTTTTCAATACCTTTGCTGTTTATTTTTTCAGTTCCATTACTGTTGATTTTGCTATCAAACGTTTGCTGAAGCTTAATTCTTGTTAATGTTAATGTTTCTTTTACCATCCGACAACCTTGGATTCATTACCGACAAGACCACCGAACCAAACAGTGTGCTCCATTATACAGAGAAGTCATGTTTCAGGTTAGGCACAATACACCAGAACAGTTTCCTCTCCAGTTATCCAGCTGTGTTTGTGACCAACACAGGCAGGGAGAAGTGGAAAATCTGCTTGGATGACCTGAGGCTCAAGATGGACAATGTCAGTTTTCAATTAAATACATGAAATTTCAGGATGTTGTTGTTGCTGTTGTTCTCCCTTTGGGAACAGCTAAATGCAATGACGTTTATGAGAAAAACCTTCATGGTTTTAAAGTAGCATAAATGTAATATTGCACCTTTGCCTCATTTGCTGTTGACATGAATCTCCAAATATGCAAACCTCACCAAATACAAATTAGCATAGACCATAAATAACTACCTGCTTTGCATTATGTAAACAGAAAAACATGACTAAACACAATTGCTACAGTATATTGTGGAAAACTGGTTTTACTGGTCCAATGACTTACAAACTCCAGGAGCCTACTAATGCAACTGGTGACTAATGGACAGAACATGTGAACACTTCCCCACTGCTTTTTTCAATTTTCTGCCGTGCACAGGCGTAACAGAGGTTGGATAATGAAAATTATTAATCCTATTTCCTACATCTCCACTGAACTACAGCATCGGTCGTTGTTGCTGAATCATCCACTGAATGTAATTTTGAGGAAACTGTTTAAAGTAGAATATGACCTGTAGATTTGATTACTATTATTTAGCTTTACTTCAGAATATTTAGCTGGAATCCTCATGTATTGCTACCACTACCACAACACTGTCGCAGACACACTCCATGCCAGCCCTGTGAAAATGCCACCCCTAAATCAGACAATTTCTTTTTCATCACCATCACAATATGAAAACCTATAGTGTGATGTATCTCTTTGCATATTTTGTTACAGCTGTTGCAGTGGCTTTTAGTGTGAAATGGAACACACACTGTAAATACTGGCAGTCCCAACTGAGAAGCTTTAGCACAGAACCAGAGACACTAAAGAACGCATGCAGAAAAGTAATCTGCACTTTGTTTGATAATAACCCGTATTAGCAACCCGTCAAAGAACATACAATACAAAAGGCTCTGTTGTTAAACCTATTATTGTTTTTTAACTTAAGGTCTCCAGATTATAATCAGCAGCTCATTTGCATCTCCTGCATTTCTCTTTAATTTTCTTACTCGAAGCAAAGTCTGAGTGATCGTCACCATATGAAAACCATGGTTACACTAAACTGTGTAAAGACCGGTCACTGTGTTGGATGTCATATCTCAGCAACAAATTGGTGAGAGCTGCGGGGGGATGGGGAGAGTGGATATCTTTAAGTTCCTTGCAGAGAGGTGTGATGCATGGGGTCTCACTGCAGCCACTTGTACCAGGAGCTGTCAGAGAGTTAAATACTCTGTCCCAGGAGGAAGCACAGTTTTCCCCAGTGCAGAGTCTTGGTGTTTTATATTACAACTCTGATGCTTACCAATGACAGCTGCTTTATTTAGAAAGTCAAGTCAGTAAGTACTTTTTGTAGAAGTACCCTGCTTCACACAGTCCTCTGTCCTTTTGCACAAGAAATGTCAGGGGACAATTAATTGCTTTCCATCTAACTTGAAAGAAAATACAAAACATCTCAGGTTACTTCACTGCTGTTGGACTAATTATTTAAATTGCCCGTCTTGTCTGTAAACATCTTGCTATTTTCCCCAGGCTCTAATATCTTTCCTTTGTTTAGTTACGCTGACTCATCTCTAAAATTGCTGTCTGTTTACGTTCCCTGATCCTGGCCAGGTTCTCGGCAGGTAGAAGGGACGCTATCACACTTTAAATTAAAAAAATCGAAAGATCTTATCTGATGAAATATTACAAGCAGGAAATTTCTGGTCTCACTCTTTCCACTCTCCTTCATTGTCAGTTTAAAAACTGTCCAAGCAAGTTCTTTTCTACCATTTTTCAACTGTGATTTAAATTTAGTTCAAAAGTTGTTTTAGCTGTTTTTAATTGTTTAAATTTGTTTAAATCAAACTCACGCAGTGTCACTTCTTTACAAACAATCCTTATATTATAAAGTCCTGGACAGTAAAGTAAATGTTTTCACCTTTTATTTAAAAAGAATTTAGGCACAGGAGGGTTCTCCTGCTGGGCATCTCTACCTGTTGCACCTCTGACGGTGCCCAATATAGTTTACAGCCTTACCAGATGCACCAAGGGAACATTTAATCAGGGGAATTATTCACCAGTAGCACTTTCCAGGTTTTAAAGTGGTGATACAAGAGGTTAATACGAAATGTTTAGACAATCACCCTCCTGGTGAAAGTAAATTTTTATTTGAAAAATAAAAAAGCTAATTCACAGTTATTGAACTAGGGCAAATGGTCTGTGATGGAAGAGGACACTACACTTATGGCCAATATTAGAATTAAAACACCTGAATCTATTCTGACTGATACAAATACCTATGTGTTTGAAATATAATGCAAAACACTGCAACTATTTTATCAAGTGTTCTATGATAGATTCAGCCAGTTGACATATGTCACCCACGCAATGCAGGTAATGAGTTCTCCTTGACCCCCTAAGCAATTACAGTGGCACTCAGAGGCCAGAGGGGTTTATTATTATGATATCTGTTTTACAGTCCATAAGAGGTTCTTCCTTGCATGACAAATAATAAGCGTGACCAATAATAAGCAGAATCAGCTTCAACCAACGGTCCTACAACAAGGCCTCTTCCATAGCTCTTAAACATAGCTCAACACTGTAATTTTTGTTTGTTTTACGAATTAGCAGACAGGCAGAACAGGTGACATACCAATCATGAATAAGTCATAGGGATTACTTGGTCATAGTAACATAACAATTAAGTAATTAAGGGAAGAACCAGGAGTGCAGTTTGTCCTAGTACACATTTTAAAACACACCCATCACCCAAAACGGGCCAACAACCTCAAAAAATAGATCAACTCTTTAATTGCTTTTGTTTCTAACAGTGTGTTCACACTGGGCTCTACACCCAGAAATGTGTTATAACCCTTATAAGGCAGCCTGTAAGGCCGTCCCTTTCCATGCAGTCCAAACCTTTCGGAGACTTGATCTCTCATTTCTTAACAGTCTGGAAGAAAGTATTCAGAATGAATAGTAAATAAAGTATTAAATAAATGAGTAAGTAGTAAATAAAAATCGGCTATGTTAAGTTAGTTAGCTGTCATGCGGTGAGATTTATCAGAATCATACTAACAGCATAATAATAGCAATAGATACTAGAACTATTTGTCTTTTTGCATTACTGTATTTCCACCTTACCTGTGGGGTAAAAGTGGCTAGTTTTAATAAAATATTTCATCACATATTTCATGAATAACAATTCAGGCTACAATAAAAAAGAGTGCACTAGCATAACTTCATTTGAAACGGTTTTGCCACATTGTGCCAGTCTGGAAGGCAACAGCAGGTGGATGAGGATAAATCAGTTGGTGACTGTTGGACAATGATCAACAGGAAGAGTACATTACAGAGGGGGGCACCCCAGTGTTAGCATCAGATGAGACAGATCACCATTCAGTATAATGTAAGGCAGAGCAGAGCCTGGCAATTCCAACATTTTAAAATCTACTCGGTACAAAAAAACACCATCATGTGTCAGTTCTTCTTATTGGTCTATTACATTTCATCATGTGGTTGAAATTATAGGTTTTTCTTTTTATGTATGCTGGTGTGGTTTGTCTCAAATAACTCAAGTGTTTTTTTTTCTATTGAAACAGTTAAACATAACTAAGGCCCGAATGGATTTACTAGTCTACAATATGAAAAACTTAAAAAACAACAAAATCCAACAATCAGAAGAAGCATGGTCTCCGACCACAGGCCTAGATCTAGATTCAAGTCCTTGTGTCTTCTCTGCTCCACTGAAGAAACCCTATCAGCTCTGGGCATCAGAAAATAGAAAGCTCAAAAGATGCTCAATGACTTTGACCTCCGACCTTCCTGTCATAAGAGGAAAGCTAAGACACGTTCTGCACTGAATCAATATCCTCCTGCTGTAAGTGCTCCATCAAAATAACAAACTGTATGCAACACAACCGCTGTGATCAATGCGCAATAGGCTCAGTACTTCAACTCAATACCTTTCTAAGAATGAAATTAACAGTCTCCTTGGCTCAAAGGGTAAAACTACTTATGTTTTATATTCTTGAATCAGACAATTTTAAAGAGAAAACAATGTTTTTACTCTATAAAGTACGGTATTAAGGAATATATGATTTTGTTGTGATTCTGAAGCGCCTTTTGTCGTTACAATGGGAAGGGGAAGAGAGCACTGAGCAGTCATTACTGAGTCTGATATAATAAGGAGATGATGTCACAAAGCTGGATACATTTAGTCAACACATGTCACACCGATTCAGCATGATCCTGAATATCAAATAGCATTAGACTAAGTATCACTTTCACTGATTAAATGCTCATCAGTTACCATCAATGGTATTGTGCTCGGAGGTACTACACTAAGGAAATCTAAAACTCCAGCTCTAATTTGCTTTCGTAGTGCCGTGCAGTTAAATGGAGTCCGCTGCGTTCTTCTCTCCACAGTAAACATGAAATAAATACTATTAAGCCACCTTCAGTAGGTATCTGGTTCCAGGGGTAAACCATTATGGCTGATTTGCGGAGCTTCCGAAAGAGTTGTTGTTTGCTCTTATATTCAGAATCAAGTAGGTTTAGAGAGTTTTTCCTAATCTGAGGATACACAAACAAACCGCTATTCCAACCAAGCGCGTGTGGTCCTGAGAACAGCCAGCTTCTTCTGTGTCGTATTTATCGCGGTTTCCATAAACCCCTCCCTGCATAACCCACAAAGATTAGGAACAGTGAAGGTGCCCTCAGGTGTCAGTGGGACATCTATGCACAGATTCACTAATAAGGAAAACGATATTATGAGGAAGGAGTCCAAAACGCTGTTTGATTTTCCTGAGACTTCTCCTCAATGACCAACCACCTTATCACAGAGTAAGTAATACAATTTTCCATCACAACTGAAACCCTAGATGCTCTCTTCCTGTTTATTTTAAGCCACCTCCAACTATGACTGTAGCTGGATCACTGAGCACCATATGGCACAGGGTTTAGAGTTTAAAACGGAAAACGACAAGGATTTTAATATGGAGGAACAATGGCATATATGAAAGAATTAAAAAATACCATAGGTAATAATAATTTTTAAATATTGTAATGTGTCATTGCTGCCACATTACAGTTAAGCACTGTCACAGGGAGGCCCAACTGTTTTTACAGAGTTGTGGAAGGGGAAATAGAGCAGCATGAACACAGGCTAACACGGTCACAGAATAACAGAGTCCAAATGTGTGGCAAACAAAATGTCACATATGCCCTGTGAAATGCTGCTCTCTGTAGTGAGGCTCTGTGGTGTAGCAGCAACTGTCACAAGTAGGCTACAGCACTTTGTCTGAGCAATGAAAGTGAATGAGTGGTCATTTTCTACACTGTGACCACATGTCTTCCACTATCTTCTCATTCTCTGCTATTTCTCTACTGGGAAACTTTAAAAAGAAGAAAGGAAAGATGAAATTGCCTCCTCGTGTTCCATCATTCATCATGTTCGTAGGTTATAGTGAAAAGATGCTGTTGACAGTGGTACGTGTATTACAAACAACCTAGAGATATAAATGCCATAGAATAACACTGGTATCTTACTTTATTTTTATCCATTTCAGACATTCATGTCAAGAAAAATATGACATCTTGTAAATCCGGGAGCCGACTTTACACTTTTATGTCTAAAACCCAACATAGAAGTTGGGTATACTGATCCTGAAATAAAATGTATTTATTCCAGAAAATGATGTTTACAATCTCATGCTCCTAATCACAAAATAAGATTATTCTATTATGTTTTAGTTCAATCTCGATGAAGAAAAGCACAAAGAGGAGATCACGCAAATTTTGTTTTATAAACTGTTGTTGGGGGTGTAAATTCTCGTGAAAACTGTCCACAGATTATTTCCAATACTTCCTGTTTGCAAATGAGCGATAAGATTTGTGACTGCAGGATATTATATAGTTGATCTAAGCATATTATTGTTGTTGTTCCCGTTACTTTGGTAACTGGTCATATCCAGTAATCCCATGCCAACCAGCTATGTATAATCATCATGTTTATTTCAGCACTCTTCGCGTTAAAGACCTCATTCAGTCAAGTAAGTGGGAAACAGCCTGGAGCAACCAATGCAGCTAATATTTCAGCTAGGCCACTGTAATCTGGTTAAAATGACATATGGAAATAGGTCAGGTGCGCTCTGACAACACCAACAGGAACCTTATCAATGAAAACACTCACATGTCAGCTACTTTCCCTCTGATCAGCTGAGCACACCACCTGTTTGGACCAAGCCTCGCTGTTTTTCTAACAGCTATCAAAATAAATAAGCTAATCACCAGCGATTAAAATAGGCTAATCACCCGCTATTAAAATAAGCTAATCGCCAGCTGTTAAAATGAGCTAATAACCAGCGAGTTTGGCATTACTGTACAACCAGCATTACTGTACCTGTCACACGAAGCTGGATGGGTGAGAACACGCTCCGACTCACATCACTTCGGGTCCGTGAAGGTGTCTCTGAGGCGTTCACGTCCCCGAACTGACCAGCATCAAGTTAAGGGAAGGAAGAGCCCTCGAACACCTCATCAGACACAGATGTAGCTACTCCTACTCGTCCCTCGCTGTCCTCTTTTTGTCTCTTTGGCAGGAAAAAAATAATAATTAAATGCGGACAAAGCGTAACCCGGCGGACGGTGTTTGGCTGAATTTTGCGCGCGCGGGCGCACGAGCGCATAAAGAGCTGGCGGCGTTTGGTAAAAATAAAAAAGGCGGATTTCTCCTTCGGTCTTCAGACGCTGGCGACGCGCGCGACGGGTGAGGCATGAGTCGCTGCGCGCTCCCGACTGCTCATGCTCGTCCACGGGTCAGAGTGTCCGCGGCCGTGGGAGTGAGCCGCAGTGAGAAATAATTCATGGGGTAAAAAAAAAAAAAAGAGGTCGGCATTTTGATAGAGCGAGCAGCACACAGCACACTGGATCCGCTCAGCTGTCAGTGAACGCCTCATATGAATATAAAAAACAGGCTTTATTAGGCTGTGGAATAAGAGGTGATCATAATGGACTTTAACGCAGGTCATTACAGTGTGTCTCTGAAGAGAGAAGCTTTTCATTCATCCATCCATCCATCCATCCATCCATCCATCCATCCATCCATCCATCCATCCATTCATCCATTTCTAGTTTTCTCATGTTATTCATGCTCCTGTAAATGGGGGCTTTTCATTGACATCACAGGGTGGTTATGTAAGAGTGGGTGATTTCTGTAAGAACGGCTTCCTGGCTTCAGGGCGTAGATTGTACCCAGTGAGGGGAAAAACTAATCGGCCCTGCATGAGAGGAGAGACACGGAGAGGCCCCTGGTGTCTTGGTTGCCGGCACCATTATAAGGGTTATTTTCATTTTCTTTTATTTGGTGGATGGTTTGATGAGTGCCCCCTGCTTCCTATTCATTAAAGTGGATAGCCTACAACTACAACCACACCTGGGAGCTGCGAGCGCGGCCCGCAGACGGGCGATTCACTGCTCAAGTGTTTGTTTTTTTTTTGACAGAGGAAGTCTCCTCCAAACACTGAGGCAGATTTCCCCAGAGCGTCCTACCTCATTCACTGAATAATTCCATTTATTGCTTATGTTTGTTTGCTCAAACAAACCGAACGGTTCAGTCGACTTGCAAAAAAGATTTAAGAGTTAAACGCTTGAGGGAAAGGACACAATGATAAAATTAAATGTGATGGGTTTTTTTTAAGTTCCAGGAACCTAAAGTGTCAAGTTGCATATAAAGCATGTTTGAATGTCTTTGTAATCAGCTGCGTGATATTTTTCTCAGCAATCTAATTGCTGAGGTGTGGAAAAACAATTCTTACACTAACTATACAGACCAGTTGGGAGAGAAAAGCGTTGTACTACCAAAACATATTGAATCTTTTACTACATGTTTACCTGTTACACTGTTTTGCTAATGCTTGGTTTGTGTGCACTTAACACTGACACTGTTTCCGTGCATTAACGTTTGATTTCAATTTTGAGTTTAAAACCTGTTTGGGTTTGTTGCACTCTGTGACCGGATCCCCTCAATCCCACGTCCAGTTTTCCAAAGGGCTTTAAAAAGGCTGTCAGCAACCCAATTACCTCTCCTTGACCTTCTCGCCCCAACAGTGTCACAGTGGTTACAACAATCCACATCATCTGCAATCACATCACCTGTGAAACAGCACATGTCCAGATAAGCTTGGGTGATAAAACATGTGGATCCTATGTTATTCTTGTACTTCGTCCGCAGACAAGGCAGGAGAGTTTGTCAAAAGAAGCACGCTGTCCATCTCTGGCTCCTCCTGTGTGATGCTAGGTGACCTGGAAGTAAAAAGTAACAGAAGGCATTCCCGCCCACTGGCTCCGCTGGCACCCGGCCGCCCTCCACTCTCACCGTCAGCTCCATGATCACACATCACATCACACATACGCACACGTCCAGACGTGGCGGCTGTTTAATACTTATCACCGTTTTGAAGGTCCCGCTGATGAGCTCTGTCGCGGTCCAGTTTCACGTGGCCTCTCAGGATTGCCACCTCCGCGACGGGGTAGTTTGTGTACGTTACAGTCAGAGGTGGACTATTTTAAGTGGAGCTTTCACAAAGGTCCCCCGTGGCTGTAAAAAACAGGGAGGTTCCAGGCCAGACAAAGTAGGCCCATGAACTACTCCTCTCTGAGGAAAGCCCTGTTGGCTCCAAGCCCAGATCACAGAGGAGGGCTGAGTGTGGAACTGGTATCTCCGCTCTATGAAGGTGCTCCAGGAAGAACAAAGCATACAACTTTTACGAACAAAACAGGAAACAGGGTTATGCGTTCTCTGTGCGAGCAACAGGAACGCCCGCATCACGCGATCGACATATTGGCACGTTTATTTTCCCAAGACCTTGAAGTATAACGTGCGCATGGCCTGTGTCTCATATCAAATTTGGATGCAGAGCACCCGGCTGTCAGAAAATGACTGACAACGCAGACGTTCTCAAAGCGAAACGAGGAGAAA
Source organism: Trinectes maculatus (assembly GCA_016785345.1). Taxonomy (NCBI): domain Eukaryota; kingdom Metazoa; phylum Chordata; class Actinopteri; order Pleuronectiformes; family Achiridae; genus Trinectes; species Trinectes maculatus. Next base: position 108,212 of record JAFBJQ010003144.1, read on the forward strand.
ACGCAAAGCGGGTGAAAGCAGCGACTTTACCCCACACCCTCTCACTTTTACGCTTCCATCAGGGTCCTTAATGGTTTTTCGCCTGCACCAGAGGATCATTCATCACTTAAGTGTCCTTGTCAGTGTCTTAATGCTGAGATAAGGCCGTGAGGGGACCACTATCCCATCATTTAGATGCAAAGACATAAGTAGACACGTGAGTTTAGCTTTTGCCTTCATTCGATTACTGTCTGTAAAAAGCAGTTTGATATTACAGCTTCATCTTGTGCATGTAGACTGTCTCCGGGGATATTGATTGTATTGAGTATTGACTGCATGTGTGGCAGCAGGGACAGCAATTATTTACATGTGACTTCAATTATGCATCGTGACGCAGCTCTCACCGTTTTTGTTGCTATCTGACAGAGATATCTATTTCTGATGATGTCCTCTATTCCAGGTCTGTTCTACCACGTAAGTAACCATGGTTACCATATTGTGTCCGTGTGTATAAGAGCCAGCTGCTACCAGCTGAAATGGCAGGAGATGGTAAGGAAACACTGCGCTGAATGGCGAGACGACTAATCTCTGAGCGATTTAAAACCAGGAAGTGTCTGGCGTGTCCGCGCTGATGTTGGCAAATGCTTTCCCAAAAAGGTCTCATTTCCCAGAAGTCATCCTTTGCCATTTAAGATGGATCGCGTTTCCCCGCTTTCTCCTTCTGTCACCAGATGCCTTGACTTCAATAAGGGTTAAAAATAGACTCATCCCCCCAGTGCAGCTTGAGCCCAACTATTTTCATATAGGAAATGAAAAGCACACATGCTGTGCTGGGGGGGGAGGGAAAAAACAATAACGCACAAGAACCACTGACAAATCAGTTTCGGCCTATGTAGAGAAACAGCACAGAGGGGAACACGGGTCCAATCAGAGAGTCATTCTGCTGTGGCCTAAACCTCTGTGTCGCTCATTTCTTCATAAATCTCCCACTTTTATTTTATTATTTCCAATTAGTCCGTGGTATATGTGTTTTAAAGGATTGAGACGAGCTGACTACTACTGATCAGATTCAAATTTAAGTTTGTTCTCAGTTCACAAATAAACAATTTCTACTTAACCGTCATTTTATGTCCCTGCACGTGCACGTGGATATTGATTTCGCACCAGCTGCTGCCGACCCTAATTCATCGCTTGTGATCTTTTTTGAAAAGAGAGAGATACGCGTACCGACATCTCCACCCATTGTTCTTTCCGGCTCCTGTACAGCTGCGAGGAGTCTTCAGATCTTATCCGGAGTACAGAGAGAGTTAGGGAGAGGGGAGAACGGAGGAGACAGAGGGGAATAAACAATGTAAAGGAGATGAGCCAGAAAGTGACATCGCAAGAGAGCGGTGAGCGATGAGGACATGACAGCGGCCAGGCGAAGGAGATGAGAGCATGGTATGGCAGAGTGAATGCTGGAGTCAGTGTGACAGACAGGGAGAGGAAGAGGGGAGCAGAGAGGAAGGAGGGGGAGGGCGGGCGTGGGAGAGATGCGAGTTGAGTCAAAGCCCCCAAGCTCGCATGAATTCTCTGTGAAAGACACAGCGCTGGATGTGGAAATGGATGGATGCAGTGGGCCCTCTCTGCTGAGGCATGCCCAAGACAATGACATCATCATCATCACACCATCAAGGACGCGAGGCGAGAGCCCCAGACTCACACTTCAATCTTTTATTCATTATTACTCACTCAGCTCCTCACAATCTTTCCTCGCGCACAGACTCTGTTTTGCAGCGAAACCAATCATGAAGTCGTCATACTTTAAAATCTTCTTCAAACAAAATAGTTCTCTTAGCTCATCACACAGTCAGACCCTCACTCTGTACTGACAGTGATCAGGAGTGGTCTTCATACATTAAAAATATCCCCATATTAAACTATATAGCCTACTCTATCTTTTATACACATATGGTACAGCTATATGCAGACGCATAGCACAGAAAGAGATCATCACATGTTTAGGTTTAACAGGAGGCAACGATTACAGAGCAGGAGAGAGGTTGGTTTTTTTTTTTTTCAAATTCCGCCATTAGGTATGTGGTATATAGGGTTGATTGTTGCAGGCTTCAAGTTCCGTCGCCACGGCAGCGTCACTGCTGGCGCTCCTTTTCTGCAAGTCTCTTCGCTTTATTATGGAGGTACCGCGCTTTGCCCTCTTCAAAACGCCTCTGCTCCTCCTCGCCTTCAATCTGCAAAGGGGACAAAACATTTGTTCTCAAACGCGCTCATCATTTGCACACACTGTGCAACACTGAAATATTTGCCAGGCGGTTATGATATTAGCCTTTAGCACAAAGCTTTGGTATGATGGTCCATTCTGTGCTACTCTAACATCCAGTCATTCTCTTGGTGAAGTCCAGAATGAGAGCTTGAACATCAACACAATTCCTTAACTTAAAAGTTCCTTTACTCTTTGGTGACATCTGGCTTTTCATCATCAACTCTTCTTCTGAACAACATTTGGGTCCATATCAAGATAAGTACTCCCACAAAAACACCTGCGGAATATTCATACGTGACGTTTTTGTGTACTACACCTGATGCACATTCATAACCAGGGAATCTGAGAAGTCCTCCCTGGATTTTACAGCTGCGATTAATCACTTTTTTGTTTGTCTGAGAAGTACATTCAAGCCTTTGAAGAACAAATCTTCTCTTTCTCCTCCACTTAGCTCTGTTTGGCTGCTGATTCGTGGGAGGAAGCATTTGCTGGCCTGCACAAGTTAATTAGATTGCCTGGCAACTGCGTGATTAAACAACAATACCACCAACGGTGACAGCGTCAACACTTGGTTTTATGGCGCTGCATGCTCACCCACTACCTCACCTGCAGGCTGTTCTTAGGCAGCAGATGAGGGTGATGTATGTGAGCATGAAGGCAGATGTGTTTGGGTCTTTTTGCATGTAGAATATACCCTACCAGTGAACACTTGTGCTAACGAAAGGCTCAGATGACGGCTCTGTGCTGTGACACAGCAGGTGCTTGGCAGACTCAAGAACACCAGCAATCTGGGCGCAAAGCTGACAGTTGGCACCTAAACTTTATGCAGTAACAGATAAGACCAAACTTTGGTGTGTTTGCTGTGCGCTGGTTATGCAACAGTCCACATACTGCTCAGTCAATTTCGCGTTTGCCATTCATCTGAAAGTAATGGGTAATTTCAGTTCATTGATTTTCAAAGCAAAAATAAAATACATGAGACAACGTTTCATCACTGTTAAACCTACACAGGGCTATGAGGAACTGCAGCCATGCGATGACATCATAATTTAATTACTTTTGATGCATCCATCAATCCTTCCATCCACTTATAATTACTTTTTCTGCATTTGCCCAAGACCAAGAGCTATTTGTTGTAACTTAGTAACATGATAAGAGCAAATTGTTCTTAAAATAGATGCTGTGCAGAGGGAAGACGCTGATGTTTATCTCTGGAAGTGTATTTGTGTATAAATGGATTTTAAGCAGCCTAAGTATCTGGGTAAAACAAAAGGAAAAAAAATCAAAAATGTTTGCAGACATATGTGAATTTAATTAAAGTAACCAGACAATACATGTACATACCATGCTGCTTGAACTGGCGTCCACATGGCAGTAATGTTCTGCCATTTTGAAATGTACGGTTTATTAATTAACTGTGTGTTTCTTCAGGCCAATTGTGCCTTGTCTTATATGGCTGCCACACCACACGTCGCACAGGCCCCTCAGGACTTTCCAACCATTTAATTACACTTTTAAACCATACTGATATACAGCTTAATGAACAAGCCAATTAAAATAAACTGTATACCTGATTACTGCTAATGCGAGATGACAGTTAACAACAGTAGGAGATACAGCACTCAAACGTTTCTGTCCATGGAAAAAGAAACATAGCCGGCAGATTTACATTTCAGACTTAACGCTTGGGTCACAAAGAGGATGATAGAAGAAGTCGGGAGAGATACCTGGAGCTAGGACATACTATATTATTCTATAATTTAGACATAATTGATACTCAAACTCTCCCAAGGTCCTGGGTGTCTCTGGTTGTTCTCCTGATTGGCTAAAAATACACTCCAAACACTCTCTGACAAACACACCAAGAAACTAGAAACTCCTTCAGGTCTTCAGCAGAAAATGGTATCTTATATATTTAGAAAAGAAGATGTCCTCAACACGCCCTTTGAGAATCGCCACCCTATCATGGTGGAGGGATTTGAGATCCCCTGTGATGCTGAGAGCTGTGTTTTCTGGGGCAACTGCACTGGCACAGTCTTCAAACTGATCTCAGGGTAGGGGGCAGACAAGAAGAACCCTGACTGAGCTGACATGTGGTGATCCACAGTATGAACCCACCCGGCATAGGGAAACCGGGGCCCACTTTTGGAGCCATACCTAGGAGCCATTCCCAGCCACCTGACACTCATCGCTAGTTGGGCTCACATTGCAACGGCTCTGAAACCAAACTCCTGGAAAAGGGCTGGACGACGCACAATATTTGTCTAGCTTCTATTATGAGCGCATTACTGAAAGACTGCACATGCATATGTTTATGGTAATGTGGATCACATTTGCATAACTCAATGAGACAATTCAATGCCATGCTCAAAGTGTCCTTTTGGTGTCCTCGTGTAATTGGTATTCCCACAGTGGCGTGAGTCCAATAACTATGATTATGCAGATTCATCCGCTACGACTGGTAGCTCTTGATGCAGAACCTGTCAGCCCTGCGAAAACCACTTGTACTTGTTCAATGGCTTTATGTGTGTTTATTTATATATTCCCATTTCAGGGGAAAACTGCACTAACTTGAATTAATTATATTATTTCAAGACAACAGATTTCATGTTTTGGCTCATAAATTTCACTTTAGACAGGATGTTTCACTGCGGCAGTTTGTAAAAAACTATCTCCAATGCGTCTGATGGAGTAAAGGAATGATACGCCTTTAGTCAGTCTGTCTTAATTACACACAAAATGTGAACAGTTTTATTTATTTAACCGATGCTTTGTCTATATGATGTTGGTGTAAGTCCTCCTGTGTTTGCATAGCTAATGATAGTTTGCTGCCAGTTGTTTGTTTCTTTTTTTTGAGGTTTAATGCAGATGCTGATGTTACTGATCTCTTTTAAATGATTTATATTGTTAGTTGAAGGTAATGTGTTTGTGGAGGCCTTTTCTCGTTTGTACTCACAGAAGCTCACAATCTGTTAAAGCAAGTGGGTGTAGTTGCTAAAAACACACTATTGCAACAGAGTAATAAACGAATAAAAACATAAACAAATCAAAGTTAATCTGTTATAGAATTTACAGGAATCCGTGATATCAATCTGAAAAAAATGTCACTAGGAACCAAGACAAAGTCAGAACCAACAGATTTTGCCAATCAGGTGAAACGGCCAATACAAACAGTTATTTCGCTTGGCATGCCGGTTATCAATTAGGCGGACAGTTGAATGGATTATGACAAACCAAAGGGTGTAAACTTGGAATGGGGACAAGGCTTGTAAAAAGGACTTGCTCAGACAATGCCAGCAAAATGCCAGAGGGGTTCCTTTGTGATGGCATGAGCTGTTATTAGAGTGGGCACACAGGCCATCAGTGGCACCGCCAAATGCCAGGGTCTCAAAAGCAGCACCAGCTCAGACAGGAAAGAGAAGAAGCAGCGAGAGAGTAGCACTCTGGAGTGTCATACATCTGAATACTAACCACAGTCAGTGAACGAATCCTTGAACGAATCCCTGAATTGCCGTTTGAGCGATAGCTGTGCGGCAAACCTGATAGCATAATACAGCTTTTCTCATACAGCTGAGGGTCACTGGGGGATGAGTGGGAAAGTGAGCACACCAAAAAAGTGATTCACGACGCTTAATCAAAAAATCTGAGTCATGTATTATCTTGCTAGGGGAGAAAATCTAAGTGTTTGCTGTAAGGGTTAGGTGTGTTATTGACACTCTCGCAAAGTGATTTTGCCATCTTTCTGGTTTCCACAAAACAGACTGAGAATTGGATGTAAATTAGTTTTCGTTATGGGTATATGACAGTACTGACATATAAGCACATTCCGAGATAAGGCATAATGAAAAGTAAACAATCGCAAGTGCGATGAGAACAAATGTTCTCTGTGTCATGTCCTATACTACCACAATGGACGAAATATCTGCATCTCTGGCACGAGAGTACCTGTTAACCCGTTGCTAAATGTCTTGAATGGGAGGCATCTAAAAATAAACGTTCATCACTTCATGTGGGCTACAGGGGGTTGCCATGACAACCGGGCTTGTTTTTGTGTCAAGGGAGGCCAGCTGAGCCTCTGCCAGAAAGGAAGGGCTGAGACGGAGGAAGAACGAGGGTAAAAGAAGGATGAAGGGAGAGGGAGGCAGGGAAGATGGATAGAGCGGGATAAGCTTGAGAGATGGAAATATATTTTCTTATTTATATCTCAGCAGAAAAAAAAACTGTCAACACACTTTTATGAGACAACCACCTTTTCATTTCTAAGGTAACACACAAGTACACTTGGACTCAGCCCACTGAAACCACAGCACAATGACATTCTCCCATCACCAGCTGCTTTGCAATTTGCCCTAGATGAGGATTTAAAGTGCTGACAATCTGGTAATAAGGTTCTTGCAGCTGCTAACCAAAATACAAGACGGTCTAAGTTTCCTCCAGGCATTTTCGATGAATTCTGTTCTGGCCCCGCATGCACATATACATGAAGCGTTCTGCTGCAGAAAGGCGACGCATCCCCCTCTCATCCTGCCTTCTGCTCTCTTTCCCCACCTCAGCACTACACACAGTATGCTAACATTAGTGACAGCTCATCTACAACATCCCCCCCCTGCACACACACACATATACACAGAGAGAGGGATGGGGGGGTCCCTAACCCACCGCTGAGCTAAAACATGAAGATCTAAAGATAGTAACAGCATCAGGCTCGCTTGAGAGAAAGCCAGGATTGGGGAAAAAGGCACCTGCTGTCAAAAATAGCTGAAGCTGTCATATTCATAGAACACAACTGAAGCACAATCTGCCACAGTGTCATGAGAATTTCATTACCAAAGGCTGGATGTTTATTTTTAGCGTTTAGGGATCTTCTCCACACAAACTGAAGGTGGTGAGTGAAAGAATGACAAGACATCCAAGGAGAATTTAATAAAGAAGAAGAGGAGGATGTTTGGCCTGGCCTACTGAAATACATTGAGAGCAGATAGAGCAGAGGTGGAAGGTAATGTTCTATACTGCTTCATCATTACTTTCCAGGCTGCAGGTAATAAATGCATAAATGCAATTCCCAGCTGTGGTTGCAGAAGCTGGAAAAAATAGTAGAAGTTGCTGTCAACAGGGATTTTGAACATGTGTGTGCGTGTGTATATAATTTCATTCCATTATAGCAGATTGATTCCCTAAGTCCTTCAAAGGGAATCAAACATGTTATACTGTGTTTTCATCACTTTAAAAAATACCTTTTTATTTCCCATTCTATTCCCAGACAGGGTGTGCACACTTTTCCTGCAAAAATACACAACTTATATAACTTATCGTCATTTGTGCACTGCTCAGAGCTGATGAACAGATTCTGGGATATAAGGACAGACCCAGTTTTGATGATACCCCCTTTTCCCAGTCCCAACCAATTGCAATACTATAAAATTAGCAATTACTGTTCTTATAAGGTGCATTTGGTAAATAGATCTGCTGTTTGCAGTTCATTCATGTGAATATAGGAAAAATTACATTATTCCCTTTTTGTCCGTCCATTGTTAAAAAAACATGTTCACATGTTGACAAGACTAATTGGAAGAGTAGTTATTGGTCAAACTGAAAGTAGACGGAGGCCAAACATTAACCGTGCTTTGCTCAACTTGCTATCATCTGGCTTCCGAGGCTAATTAATGTCATCTTTGCATTTCCATCCCTCATCGTCCCATCTCCACTGTTAAGGGAAATCCAGGTGTTAATTAGACTGATGTGTTAACCCTTATTTCCTACATGCTACACATCTCTTTTATACACAAAGGGACTGAGGTCTATAAATAGATTCACTGCCGTCAGTATAGTTTGAATGCCCTCCGCCCTGTTTTGTGTCAACCCCATGCTATGGTTAAGCCCTCAGTGATAGCTATGAAGGCAGAAAAAACCATGAGTGAGCATCGCCATCCTTCTCTCGCTAATATAAATAAACACACGCATTTGTGCTCAGTGATCTGGTAAAGCACGTGATCATCAACACACAAAGCCCTCTTCCACATGTAGTGACCTCCACGAGGAGGTGGTCTACGTGTCTTTCTCTAACGAAGTCTATATTTCATACCTGTGCAACATTTTCTCTTTCACACGCACAAACGTCTTGATTTCTGCCCTTGTTTATCTGACATGCTACATCAGCGCCCTGGCAGCCCAGGGCTCCATTTAGATTTCCATTTAGATTTCCATTTTTAGCCATGAGGATAAATTATTAACATTACAAGAGATCTTTTTTTTTTACACTGGGCTCTCTTTTCATAAAATTGAGGTGATGAGTGAAATTAATAGTGACTCTACGCATTGCCACAATTCCTTGCCATTAAAACAGAAGCCACGAGCAGCTTACGTGAGATGCAAAACCAGGTAATGAATTCATCGAAGGAGGCAGACAATGGACAAAACAGGCGTGGGTTTTTTGTGAAATGGAAATGGGGAATAATTTGGAGTAATTTTGGAAAAGGCCGACCAGTGGAAACACAGAGTAGATGCACATTTACATCTGGTATGGACACAAGCTGTTCCCAAAAAGACGTTACACTGTGTTAAAAGCGAATGTTGCACCTTTAAGTGAAAGCAGAGGTCACAGTAGCAACTGGTGGCTTTGCAACACACTCATAAACACCATTTCCACTGTTCACTCTCAGCCACACTGTAAAGGTTAGGTTTCTTCATGCAAATTTCCTACTACATTACAATTAGCACTTTGTATTAAATGTCTGATTTTTTCTTCACCCTTCTCATACTTAAAGTGTAATGATTAGCCCAGGTAAAAAAAAAAAAAACTTTGTTACACAACTTTATTCTGTGCACTTGAGAGAACAATGACCTGCTACTGGTCTGTCACATCTCACTGAAGCTGCTCAATCCAAAACAGAAAAACTATTGCTCTTATTAACTAATTTAATTAGAACAAGAATTTAACCAAGCCGGAAATGTCCCAAGACTTCAGGCTAAATCTCGCGCAGTGAGGCTGGATTAGTTTAAAAAGGGTTCGTCATAGAGACAATCATTGTGTGTGGGTGTTCCAGGAAATAATTCAAAGGTGCTGATTTACATGGAAGGCCTGTGCATGCAGCGTTTGCATATAAAATGGGTTTGGACTATTCTGCACCGAGGAAGCAGATCAGAGGTGTCCCTCTCCCACAGGTAAACATACGCACTTTACATTTACATAGTGAGCGCTGAGTCAGCCGGACTATGCCATCCAAGGTACAATGTGGGTATCTGCATTAAGCCCCCACGCTGAAAGACAATATGCTGACACAGCAAAAAAAAAAGACATTAACAGGCAGAATCGCCAAATAAAGGAGCTTTCCAGAAGTCACAGGTGTCAGTGACTAAAATCATTCAAGACTTTATCTTTATCAGCTCTCAGATGAACTGGGCGGCCAGTCCTTACTAATGTTATCCCCCAGGATCCCCTTAAGCATCATCCTCGATGGACACAAACAATTCACAATTTACTCTCAATCTATGTATACGTTCTGAGAAATTTCTATATTTGACATTATCTAGATATGTAATGATCTAAAAGACCATAATAATCTACATTCAGCTTTTAATAAAACTCCAGAGAGCACCTGGATAAGCCTGGGTGGTACCAACCTTAAGGGGAGGAGCACAGAGAGGCTTATTGTCCTTGTCCAGGGAGATGAAGGTGAAGAAAGCAGAGACGGCGCGATATTTCCCTTTTTCTTCCTCGATCAGTGAGGAAGCATCTACCACGACTTCAATTTCCATTGACTTGTTACTGGCAAACGTGAGACGTCCCGTCACCGTCACCACACAGCCTTGGAGAGGAGGGAAATGAGAGAAGAAAACATTACAGCCATATAAATACTTGGAAGTGTGTCGCCACGGGGGGCGTTTTCATTTCGGAAACTTCCCAAACCTTTTCATTTTGCTTTAACAACAAAAAACGTAGAACAGACAAGTGGGAAAAGTGAAGTTGTGTTTAAGTTAAAACCCTTTTAACAAGGTTTATGTTTGGTACCATATATTCAGAGGACACCTCACGTCCACTGCTGCAGAGCATTCGCAAACTCCACCTTGATTTCAGCCTGAAATCCATCGAATGTTTCATTCATCAAAATCCGCTGCTCCTTTACTTTTGTCACCGCAGGGATTTTAGGGGAAGAATAAGGCAAGTAATAGGACTGGCCACTGCTGCTATGTTTCTTTATTCTCTTTCATGAGTTTGTACTGTATTATGACTTCTGTTGCCATAGAGACTGAGAGACGATGTTATCCCTGCAGTCTGTGACAGACCCTGCGCATATGATCAAGATCTTGTAAGTCATTGTGCTAAAAAAAAATAAAATATGCACCTGATAAGTGAAAAAGGCCTTTTATTAGAATGTGTGCTGCAAACCACTCTGCCATTATGAGAACATTTGTTACAAGAAGTACAGTTACTTATTGTTTAGGTCTGGTTTTCATGTAGATAATCAATATGAAAATTGTTCTCAGTGGTAGGGAAATAACAGCAGTGGCCATCGAATCATTAAAATGACAGATACTTACATAGTTTTTCCTGACAAGCAACCTCTTAACTGTCATACGACACTAGAGACAATGGTTTGTTCCTGCCTGCATTTATTTAACCATGACACCAGTGCTAGATAGATATAGATATAAATAGATTTTTTTAAATGGTTGGTTTGATAGGTATCAATAATATTGATTTTATAAGAAATTTACCAATTTATTATACAATTACATGAATTATAATTACTATTACTCACTTTGATGTGTTTCTGTACAGGGATACAGTCCTCAAAACACTTTTAACAGCATGAGCATATGTCCATAGTTCAACAGCAATATAATTCTGCTCCCCTGACCATATTTCTCTCATTAGTTTGGCTAAATATCAAATGATGAAAATGTATAAAGGTTTTTATGATAGTAAAACTTTCCCAGAGTGCTTTTTAATGTATGTGACCAAATCTCATTTGAGTATAATGTCACTTCCTGGCTCTACCAGACCTTATTTTCTGCACCATCAACAATGTTAACCCTATCTGCCAGAAAGCCACAGTGTCGTGTCCACAAAATGTGAACCAGAGACAGGAACACTGACAGTGTGTATTTCTGAAAAATATACACATCCATTATTGTTCAGCCGTGGGCATGACTTGGGTTCAGGCAGTTTTCTGTGCACTTGTGAAAAATGTTAAATAAACCTAGTTTTTATTCTTGTTGTCTGGGTTCTTGTCAGCAGCCTGACTTCTCTGCTCCATGACATTACACAAAAAAATTATCCTTTATCCGACTGGGCGATTTTTTTAACGACCTTCATGATTAATAATTGATTCATGCACAAATGGGCTCGTGGATCGCTGAAGGTCGGCCAACAAGAAAAACTGGCAGCGACCCATCTCTGAAGAACAGTTTGATGCAGCTAATCTGCTGAGGAGAGTCTCTGCCGGGTCTTGCTGTTGTTGGCACTAAGCTGTGGCTGTAATCCCTCTGAGCCATAGTTTTGCTATTTTAGCTACAAGCTACGAGAACAGACTTTGGGCTTTTTGGACGAGGGGGATTGTGTTTCTCAGGGTGTGAGGCCAGAGAAGGCCTCAGGTGAATTAACGGCCCACACCTTTGACAACTTTTCCAATTACACATTTGGCAAATCATTTTTTGTTGCCTTTTTCATACAAATACTGCATTATTTTCTGTGCACACTATTTGATTTGGGCAAATCCAAGTAATTTGTAATGAATTTCACAGAAGTGTAGTTCAGATACATCTTTCAATTGACAAGTTACTTGCCTCCCAACATAGACAGACCTAAACATACTGTCAACATATATGCACAAGTGTTTTTCATGTAAAGCTTTTACTTCTGATTTCCAGAAAAGTCCAGTTTGTGCTCCTAATCACATGGTCACAAGGTAAACAGGTAACCATGTAAAAACATCAACAAGTGGTGAAGACCAAAACCAGAGTTACTGTGACTAATCAGGCCAGATCAATGGAATTCAATTTAAAATAAATAAATCTTTGAGAGGTAGTCGTCACGATATTTACTTTGCTTTGCAGTTACATTGTTTATTCTCACACTTTCTCCTTCATCTTGAGCATTTTTTTTCTCTAAGAATTTTCCTTTCATCTAACGTTCACCGATTGAAGTTTTTTATTCCTTTCTTCTCAGTCTTTGTTCCTGTGGGCATTTGGCTGTAATGGATAAGAAAGAGGAGCACAGACTAAAAGCCACTGTGCCACATCAATGGCCAGCAACCCAGTGTCTTATATTCCCTGGTTAAACACAGTAAACACATCAACAAACATCTAGTACAACATTAGAATTATGGTTATAATATTAGAACTGTGGTATTGGGGGAGTAACATGATTTTCTAATGTTTCAGACACTCGTCTTAAAGTCTAATTCGCTCGTCAAGCCACAATATTACTATCTTGTATGTGCTTTAATGTGTGACACTTTCGTGACGACCTCATACACTTCACAGCCACATGGAAAACCCAACCACACAACTAAATGAAGGAGCTTGAGACACCTCTAACCCACCTGAGGCAAAATGGGAAATCTCCTTGTGACATAACACCTAAGTCACTGTGGAAGCCAGGGGAAATCATGTCACCACCTCTTTATTGCAGAGGACAGATAAAGGCAGTTACTGGAGCGACAGAGAACAGCTGAGAGATGTGGACATGGATCTAAACCGATCCGTACCGCTCACTTTACCAGTGCCGAGACTCACTTGAACTGTGTGTTTTCATAACCACGCATCCCACTGAGCTCTCCATCCTCTTTAGACCTCCTTCATAACAAACCTTTGGACTGAGTGACATATTAAGCTTGAACACCGTCACCAGTGTATTAAAAATGCTTGTACTATTGCACTATACATGTACTGTATATCTTGACCTGGCGGCAAGTATAAAACATTGCTTTCCACTTCAGAATTCAGAAACGGGGGGGAGATAGAGCTGGTCCATTGTTAACATCACATCCTGAGGTAATCATAACATCTGAGTGTTAGCACTGGATGTCTGGATCACATCGTGTCCAGCTCACGACAGGATAACACAAACACTGAAGTGGGGAAAAAACATTTATTACACTATTCTTCACCACTTTGAAGGAACTGCTTTGTGTCACTTTTTATCATGTAGCCTTTCCATAAACACAACAATTGTCTTTGGGTGCATATTTACTGTATATATGTAACTGTAACTGTCCTTAGATCACTTATCAAATAAAGCCTTTAACCAAATGTTGCAATATTTGAATAAAAAAACACAACATAACCAGCATTGAGAGTTTTCATCAGAAATCTTGTGCGCATCATTTAAAGTGAATGAACTGAAAAACTAAAACTTAGGCTGACACTTAATCACAGTGAGGAAACAGCACAGAGACACTGCTTGGTAATGGAAACTTTTTTTTTTTAGTATTTTTCCAGATATAGCAGCAGAAACACAAAACACACCTATCCTCGATTAGCTACAGTGTGACTGCTCTTAATGCTTACTAGTCCAGTTTAAAACAAATGTCTGATGCTGATGATAAAGTCAGAGAATTGAGTTTTTTCCACATTGTCCTGTAATTGGGGTTTTACTGGGTGATACTCAATTGCGTCGGCTTCCCATATCAACACACGGGTATTCGTTATGATTTGTGCAGATGTTTATTTCTCAAACCTGTGGACATCTGCAGGCATCACTGACCTAAACCTCTGTGCCATTTTTACCTTTCTTGATCTTCCGATGGAAGTTGATGGCATCCACAGAGGCGGTGACAACGTTGGTGTTGCAATGCCGTGCTGCCACAATGCCGGCGACCTCATCCATCAGCTTCATGGTCACACCTGTACCAGACACAGCAAACTTTGACTTGACTGCCATGCAATAAAATATCCAAGCAGAATCGTATGAAATATTTACTTATTATGCCTTGTTTTGATTTTATTTTTTTATGATCACTAAGGCGCTCAGAAGCCCTTAAGTTTAAGATGTTGTATCACTGAGTTTGACTAAACTATGAACCTTAATATACCTGTAGGATTAGGAATGAGAAATGCTATTGTTATTGTCTTGAAGACTCCTAACTTTTTTCTGCATTGGCTTCAATGGCCCCTTAAGACAGCGCAATTTTATACTAAACAGAAACCATATTGTCAGTGTCAGCTACACTTTTATTTTTGCTGAGAGATACAGTTAGCTATAACACAGAGCACTGAAGTTACTACTACTGCCTTGAACCCATTAGTTGACTATTAGCACAAAGTGGACACAGGAATTTGTCCCCACACATGCTTGCGTCACGTGCGAAGGAAAAGGAAACAGTTGTTGTGTTGTTCACAAAAAGTGGGACATCTTGTATATAGTGGGTGGGTTGTAGATCGGAGAGGTGTGGCATCCATTCCATTTCTCAAAGTGTGTGTGTGTGTGTGTGTGTGTTCCTAAACAGATATTTATAAGTTGGAAACTTTGAAGTCACTTGGATTGCACAACTGCTGTTGTCATCAATTTTTAAATGATTGTTTCTGTAGAGTATTTTGTTCTTTTGAAAGGTGCTGTATAAATAAAGTTCACTATAAAAAAAATAGTAATAATATTAATAAACACATTCTCTGATTGAGGCTGCTGATGTGACAACAGGTCAGAAAGGTGGCAACAGAATGAGGCATTTTTCCAAAACCCATCTTGTTTTGTTTTCCCATCTCCACCATGTGGTGAAAATTGACAGGATCTCAGCTATGATTGAAAATGCTCCCCTGGGTACGAAGCACAGCAGGCTGCTGCTATTCAAAGGCCATGAGTGGATGCGTCTGAGCATGTGACACTTAATGAAGATGGATCGTGATCTGACAAGATGACAAAACTGATCGCTGGGTGAAACAAAACTGAATCTCAACAATTAATCATCAGACACCCTAACTGACTTTGTTACAGTGGCCCTCGTCTGAAATTTCCTCACAACTCTCTGCTGATATTTAAAATAATCTATGACTTTAAAAACACTGATTAGTTGGGGATATGTTGAGTTCTATTAGGAATTTAGATGGGGCTAATGGCTCTAGAACCAAGTTAGTTTACAAAAAAGTTATTTTTATTTTTAATATTTTTTGGGCGTGTTTGGAAATTTATTGCTCACAACAATGTTAATTTCGGATACAAAAACAAACTTTGGCTATAACATTTTCATTTCAGGCAGCTTTTGTCTCTGTAACTCCTGTAGCAAATATGATACAAATGGTATTAAAGGGTTAAAAGGACTAGATGAGATGAGCCAAGTACATAATTTTGCATCAATTAACCATTTCCTACTAAAACTTTATTAGTTTATTAACTAGTACAAATTTTAGATTAACTAGTACAAACTTAGATTATGTTTTATTTTGTTTCTCTGTATTGGGTTGAGGTTTTATTATTAGAATGAAATGATGCTCAGAACATGGCATGAGCTTTGTAACTCAATGAAATGAATTCAACAGAATTAGACTGAGGACTTGGTTATATTTGGTTTGGACTATAATATTCTGAGGGGTTTTGGGACAGATTGACCTCCCATGGTTCCCCAGAGAATAATTGCCACAGTTTCAGTTTCACTTTGACACACTCCCTAAGAGACTTTCCACAACTTTAAGTATTTCTAAACTGTGAGTGTGGCTGCTGGAACGTACTGGTGTTAGGGGGAAGCAACTTTGCACAGTAATTTGAGGACACGCCTGTCACACTGAGGGAAAAAGGTTCAGCGATTCCCCCGAAAAGATCCATTTCCATTCCTCATCAGCAGCACAGTGACTCTCTCAGACAGGAATATTAACACTTCATTAAGCAATGCAAGATAATGAGGGACCAACCTAAATGCGGTCTGAGTTCTACAATGCTGAACAGACCGTCATACAACTCAGACATCCAAAGCCACAGCAGTGACTTTTCAGTGGTAAGTACCACCCAATGCTAATCTTTCTCCACCCGCTTTGACCTAAGACTCCACCAATCAATAGTCCTTATTATCTACAATGCACTATTAATGATTCAGATCTATAGGTTATGTGACAGAGGTTATACGCTACTAAAACCACTTAGCCTCTCTTAAGACACTGTTGCAAAATTAATGGTGGCGAGTGCTCTTGTCGAGCCTCTTTCATTCAGCATTTTAGCTGGTGCACCGCTGAGACAAATACAGTGGAGGATGGTGGATCGTTATTATTATTAGTCACACACCATCACTGGAACTGTGAATGCGACTCCTGTGGAAAAAAAACAAACAAAAAAAAACAAACTCTCCTCCCCTTGTGCAGTGGATGTAAAAGGTTGAAGCGAGGCTCAATGTGAGACTGGAAACGAGGACAGTCGAGGGCGAGACAGCCCTGGGCCCGGCGTTACACATTCACAGGGTGACATGGCACACTATGACTCTCCCTTTGCTGGAGGGTGGGAGCGCGAAAGGCAGAGCGCGGGGACAGGGCGGGGTGCGGCGTGGGTCGGAGATGGTGTATGTGAAGGGGAAAGGCAGCTCACTCCGAATGGGGGCGGGGGAAGGGGCAATTAGTAACCAAGTCCCCAGTGCAGCCCAGTTTGCCATGGGCCAGAATACCTCTATCCCTGTGTACAGTCCACGCGAGGACAAAGAAGATCGTCTCCTGGCCGTCATCAACTCCGTCTACTAACTCCATGCCATTTTAATTAGAAACGGCTCAGGCACGAAACTCGACGTGTCCTCTGCCTCCCTTACATCTCCTCCCTTATCACTCCCTCCATCTTAATCTCTCCCTCTTCTCCCTCTTCTCGCCTTCTGTGACTACCTTTATCCACCACTGACAGCTCCCTATCTCCCCCTGTCCTTCTCATGCCCTCCCCGCTACGTGCTTTAATCTTGGACAGTATCAAACGGCTCAAACTGCCTCCTAATGAGCTGTTACTATAGAAACCGCTCCGGTTAACATGACTGCCACGCAGCAACCCACCCACACCTTCTTACAAAGTCCCATAAGCTGCTTTTTTTTTGGTATACTTTACCATTCCAGCTATGGAGCGCTTGGCCAAACACGTTAGGCGGCATTTGAACCGATTAACGCGCGGCTCCGCAAACTGCAGGTGAATACAGTTACACCATGATCTCAGTTCACACCGCAGGCCTGGGAAAATCAATGATGCAGGTCTTGCGATGGGGAATGTGTCAGATGAAGGGCTGCGAGATAAAACACGCCTCTGGCTGTGATGGTAAAGGTCATCGGCTCCTGCAGATGAATTCTCGAACAATTCGGCCTTTATTTCATTTCTGTTCGCAACAGGGGGAACAATCATTTAACCAGTGAAAGATCCTCTCCACTCAACTGGGCAACTTCCCATCCCATTTACAGTTTCCTCTCAGGACTCTCTCGTCAATGTGTTGCCCCGTCCTCCAGCCTCCATCGCGTAGAGGACGCAAACTTGATAAAAATAACAATACATTCATCTGCAGTGATGCTCACTGCAACAAGGACAGGTCACTATACGCTGTGACTGCTGGAGGTTGTCGCAGCTGCATGTGGCCTGATGGCACACACTGTTCAGGAATGCAAAAGTTTACTGTGATTTACTGTGATTTTACACACGCAGAGTAAAACGCAGGCCCTGTTTAACCATTCTTTGGATTGTTGTTTCCTGGGTTTAATCAATTTGACGCACACACAGTTACAGCTGGTGCCTTTTTTGTATTGATTTTAATGTCAGCAGTTTTAGTACAAGCAAACTCCCCCGTTCATTTAAGAGCTGGTTTGAACGCGTTGTGTTTTCGTTTCTGTTCACTGAAGATCCCTTCACTCAGCAATAACCACTTTCCTCACACACACCGCAGAGTTCTCATCAGTCATTTCAGAACTGTTGTTCCATTGTTGATTGTTGAATTCTTTAATTATGTAAGTTTTTAAAGAAATCAACATAAAGAGAATGAATTTCTCAGATATATTTCACTCTGTCAAGAGAGGAGGAATCAGTATTTTGACTTTGCATTTAATGAGGCAATACACACACACACTTGTCATAAGGGTCGATCACACAAGCTCCAGTAGACATACTGTCTCCCAGAATTCCAGCGACATGTTTATATACTCTCTGGGCACAGATCATGCAGGGGACAGATAATATATGAAGCCACAGCGATGGATGTGTTCCTCCGCTCATGCAGGCTGGCTCAGATCTGACACAAATACACACACACACACACACACAAATCAACTCACTTATGTGCACATCCAGATTTGCTCTTCCAAAAAAAGGCACATATTTTATGTAAAAAAATGTGTGCATATAGTGAAAAGGCACAAATCCATGCATACGCAAGTGCTGACCGCTTAGTGTTTTTTTTTTGTTGTTGTTGTTTTAGCCTTTTATTCTGTCTATTCGATTTAATCCGGTCTGCACTGGTGTCCACCTGTGGCAATCAACTGCTGTTTCCATGGAAACAGATGGTACGCTTCCTTGGAACATGAAGGAGGGAGGGGAGTGAGCATGGAGAGAGAGGAAGAGAAAGCATGAGATAATGAGGAGCGGTGATCAGACAGTAAAGAACAAAAGAAAGAAAAGAAAGACAGTTGGGTTAATGGGAGTCATGGTGGGCTTGAGTCATGTTTCTGATACTTTCATCTTTAGCTGCATTTAGACATTTTTCATAATACACGTTCAAAACTTTCATTATAGCCAATACCCATGTGTCTACAGCTATACCCAGACCCTGGGCAGGACAGATCCCATTTGACTGTCAAATCAACCTAGACAAAACAGATGGTATTATCCTGTCACAAAAGTAACTCCATTAATATGAGCAACGTAACTGTCACATCGCTGCTGTTACCATCTGCTGCCAGTCAGGATGATTGAATGTTCAATTAAAAAAACAAATGTAAAGGTACAAATTCACCGATTATGTGTTAACAGACTGATTGTGCGTGTGTGTTGTTCTCGGATGCTCATATTGTTATGCGAGTGATTTCTGACTCCTCATGCTAACTGGCCTTTTCCACTGCACAAAGAGGGACGCATACAATACAGAGATAATCGGTCATTTTCCAACAAGTGTACAGCAAGAGGGCGGGGGGGGGGGGGGGGGGGGGGGGGGGGGAAAAGAGAGCGAGACACAGAGGAGAGAGAGGGGGGAGTGAGTGCCCCGGCTGCCTGACCTGACTTGGTTATGTAAACAAAGGAAGTGTAGTGAGCGCAGCAGCGGCGAACAACAGGGAACATTGCCTAATGAGCGATGGCATGTACAGACACAACCTGTGTGTTGGTGTGTGTGTGTGTTTTCTGAATGACCTGCACGCTTGTTCCACATTTGATGTGTAATTGGACAGATTTCTCATTGAGCTCTCCTAATTAAAAATGCAACCACGACACGTGTGACACTTCAGCGCACCTCGATCCGCCGATAAATGGCGTCTGCTCTGTGCTGATAAAACGCGGGATTTGTTACAGACGTAGTCAGGGCGTTTTCTGGTGGGGATTTGCATATTTATACTATGTGGGACATCAGATAGTTATGATTTTGTTTACGATAGACTAAACTATTAAATCTGCGTGTGCACATATTTCATTAATCGTTTTTCCTCGTCTGCAATTTTACTTTACTTTTTTCCAGTGCACTAAAAAATACTTCGCTGTTTTTATTTATTTTTTAATCCGGCTGAAACGCAATGCAATCTGCAATGAAAGGGGCCTAAGCTCTTCTGTAAAGAGAAAGAGCTTGGAAAAAGTGATGAGTGTGCAGCTGTTGTGATTGCATGCAAAGGATATACTTCACAAACAGGGAGCCTCCAAAGGTCTTTTTGTGATGATGATAATTGAAGAGACCCACTAGGGGATTTTCAAAATCGGAAGACGAATCAGCACCATAAAGTTCCTGTCACAGGGATCATGTATTTGTTGTTTTATTGTTCTATTTCCTGCTCTGTCCAAGTTATTCTGTTATGTACCATGCTCATAACAGCGCAGAATGCTGTCCGTGCAAGTATCAAACGACTACGTCAACCCCAGCAGTTGCACACATACACAAAATTACAGGGCAATCACTCACTGCAACACAGTGCAGGAATCCACACTTAAAAGCATTACAGAACTGACAATACGTTTTTATATCGCTTATTCGTCCACTTTGGAGAACACAGAGAGAGATTCAAAGCAGCTGTATTTCCTCCTGTGTAACGCTACTGTGTCAAGACAGGACACGCTGTAGTAATGTTTACTCCGAAAGCTATAAAAGTGAAGGGAACATTAGCTCCGATCCATAAGAAAGCTGTTGTGGATGAACAAATGGAACAGTCTAGATATATTGTATATGTGTGTGTGATGGTTAAATGTTTGCTCTTCTCATTTTGCCATTTATTGCCCCAATGTATCAGTAGCACAGGCTACAGCCGCGTCTGTTAGCACAGGCCCAATTGCAGAGAGTGTTTGTACAACTGAGCTTTAATTAAAGCCAGCATAAGAGATTCATACAGGTTGTAATGTACTGCTCTCTAGATTTTCAGAAAATATCTAATTTCAGTAACATCAAAAACAGACAAGCATCAGTATCTAGCTGAAGTCACATGTCTGTAGTTATACCTCAGGTGCTGTTGTTTTTATCCACCAACAGCTGAGATCAAAATCTGTACGTTGCATAAGCTGCTCATCAGCATTGCAGCATTCACACTAATCACACAGCCTCAAGGAAACAAACGAGAAACGGCTGGACTCACCTCCGTAAACGTAGTCGAGTAGTGTGCAGTCAGAGGGGCCCACCAGGTGGATCAGAGTGAACTGACTGAAACCAACAGTGTGCTGATCTGCAGTGCAAATACACATACACACACAGACACACAGACAGAAAAAACTTGCTAGTGTGTACTTTACCAAAATTAGCCCAATCTGACAAAACGTCATGTGTGCGTCCTGCCTATAGAGTTCTATACAGTCACAGAGCAAAAAAGCAACTTTAAACAACAACACACTGTTATTTAATAAAATTGGAAATACTTTCTGGTTCAGCTGATATATGCTCAACACAGCACCACAGCAAGCATACACACATTACTCCATACACATACCACAGTATTTAGCAAATGACATATCAGTGTAATTGTGAATTGTTTTTATTGTGAATTGTCACTGAAAAAACAGTTCATCTAATTTATCTGATCATTTCAGCACATATCTGCAACGTCTTCATCTACAACTTAGCTTTGCCGTAATTTCTGTTATGTATTTGGATTTGCTATGATAACCTCCAGGGTGGGATATTACCTGGGTTGGGTGGCGGTGACCCCACATCTTCGATCCTTGTTTTGGTCTCCAGTCTCTCAACCTTCTGAGCCTCGTAGCGCTTCCTACCCTCCTCCACTTGCTCGGCACTGGCATACTGCAGACACAACAATATAAAGTATAAACAAATTCACAGGCGTACTCGTCCATAAAACCTATATCTGCATGTATCAATATTTTCTGTCTCATGGAATCCGTCTCCCAGAATGCTACTCTTGTTATTTCCTATACATATAGTGGAAAGAGTATAAGATAGCGTGTCGCTGACAGATAAAATACCAAAAAGTCAGACTAATTGAGTCAGACTTGACATACCGTGATGGGCGGCACCTCCATAATCTTGTCGACATTCTTCAGAGAGAGGGGGACGTACCAGAGCGTCGCCTTGTTGGCCAGCTTTTTGGCGCCTGCAGTCACAGAGAGAAGGTTTAATTGTTGCACCAAAGAAAATGGCAGCTTTGCAGCTCTCTTCCATCAAACAAACTGACATTTCTGTGACTGCATACAAATCACAGACTTGACGCATCCTCTAAAAGCAAAAACAATGCAGCCAACCATTTGGAAACAGCTTTGGGCGAACGCACTTTTGTTTACAAGAGCCAATCGGAGTTTTGCAAAGCCACTGGTGCTGCCCAGAGATCAATCTCTCTTTTGCAAACAAAGGAACAGAATACAAATGAGGACGATGTTCAAAGACAGTCATTAATGTCTATTCAAGCTCACACTCACTGAAACCATTCAGGAGGTTGGCAGAGAGAGTTCCCCAGTTCCCAAACATTTTCATATAATAACTATTTGTACTTAAGTGTCTTGTGACATCCATTCTTTTCCCAGTTGACAAATTATTATCAGAGATGTCTTCTGTGACAATTAAAAATGTTATTAAGGGCATGTATAAACACAAGAATGTGTCAGCTTAAAAAAAAATCCATGCTAGTGGCACAAAAACAACCAGACCATACAGGTATGTGTGTGTTAATTGTATTGATGGTAATAGCTATACATCAACAACAGCTTTATTTTCTTTAATTTGTTTGTAGGCCAGTGATTATTTTATAAAGCTGTTGAAATTTTGTGATATTTAATCAAATGTTGGTTTCGTTTCCTAAAATTATTATAACGACAGCGACACTGGGTATTGAAAATGACAAAGAAATAGGATGTTGTCTGTTAGACTCGTCTTGAATTAACCATTGTTAAGTTGTCAGTGAGTGACAGAGACTTCATCTGAAGATAGATCTATCTGATGGCTTCTATATATATATATATATACGTTTATTTCATACATTTTGTCTGTCGGAGGCTGAGGCATAAGCTCTTCCTTCTTATAGAACATTACTGTACGAGTCTTAGGAACAAAGGACAAAACTTCACATCTCATCTCATAGCAATCAGGCGGAGAGGTTGTCATAGTGATATCTGCTCTCTTCTGCCTACACTTTTTCACTTAATTCCCTAACAGAGTGAGGGGGGCTATTTTGAGGTTGTGTTGTTATGGCACACAAGGGAGGCACACAGATTAAAGACAGCACAGGGCCAGCAGGCTGAAATGAAATCACCATCTTCATGTGTTTAAGGCTTTTACCTGTGACTGCACCATCTGACTGACTTAGTGGGTTGGTTACTTTCATCAGGACCAGTGTTCGGTTCATTTTATCTCATGTTCCGAAAGAAATATTGTATTTTATTTCCACTTTTTTATAATCATGTTGACTTGTGTCAAATACATAGCAACTTTAAGTTACAAACACGCCTCCACAGTCTCAACATGTGCATATATAAAAAAGAATTGCTTGATGAAAGTAGAAACTGAGAGTAACAGTGTGCACTGTGGCATTGTGGGAGGAAATGTGAAGTTAAGAGGAGAGGAAAAGGAGAAGTGCCTTATGGCAGGCCACTCCTGGAGAATAACATTTGCATTTTACACCCAGGTTCAAACCATGCAGACAACTGCCACGTTTCCATGCCAACGGCACTTCTCTCCTCCTTCTCCTCTCATTGGCTAGCACCCTTGCCAGCAACCAGGAAGTTGCCCAGAGGAAAAAGTGAGGCATATTTACATATCCCTGACTCTACCAAGACTGACTAACTACAGTTTATTATTAGCTCCTGATGGACCATTTAAGTGAACTGTGTTTAGGATGGAGGGAGGAAGAGGAAGAGTGATCGAGAGAGAGAAACAGTGAGGAAGAGAGAGAGAGACTCGTGGGTGAGCTACTGGAATGAACCTGCCAACTTTTCGATCACACTGTAATCAGAGAAAATGCTTTGAATTTGAAATCCCTCTGTATCAAATTAAATAACGTCATTGTTGAAGCATCTCATTGACTGCAACCTTCACACTACTTACATTTCTGAGTCTGCTATCATGCAAGTTATTATTGGGGGGACAGACTCAAGGCCAACTACTGTCACAACATGCACGGTAAAAGTGCAGCATATAGAGCTTCTGCATTAATTTAATATTTCAGCACTGAGAAACTATCTTATAGTAGAGCTGTCCAGGTTCTAGAAGAGGATCTCAACTAGCAGGGCAGAGAGCTGAGGAAAAGAATAGGATAGGAATTAAGATTTGGCTGCAAATATATCGAGCAATGGCTACACAAATCTGCACAGTCAGATTTACATGCACTGGCACAGTGATGAATTAACTAACAGAATAATGACTCCATGCACAGTTTGTTCATATGGGGGAATCTTTTAAAGGAGGAGCCATGAAACTCTGACAGCAGTTACGATACCTCGAAGGGGCAGGTATGTTTTTTTGAAAACTTGACAGTGTATTAGTGGAACATGAACGTGTGATCGAAAAGCAGCAGTGCAATGAGAGCATAAACCCACATGAAGAAGACCACTTGTAAGCAGAATGGTATTGCTCAGCCCAACTAGCAGCACTTGGGTCATTTGTGAGCAGTATACTAACAGAAAGCACTTAAGCGTGAGCAGAAATAAAGGCGCACTGATGTAAGCAGAGCGTGGAAGATGGAAAGCAGCGTGCAGAATCTGGCAGACTGCTGTGGATCTAATTTATCTGACTGTTAGTGCGTCTCCACCAAAGCTTTTAACATTAGCGTTTACAGGAAGAGGCTTCACAACACAAACAGCACCGGCAGCTCTATGTGTACGTATATTGTGTTTTTTTTCTAATACAGCAGAAAATGTAGCAGAATTGCTCCGTCATATTTCTTAGTAGTGCATATCGGGGGTGATGTGTATATTCACATGGGAGCTTACATAAAGGAAATGTCCCAGCAGTGCTGCTTATGCCCATGCTTTAATGCACCAATCACGACGTCATGCAGTTATTGACATTTCCTAAAAGCACATTTTCTGTTCTCCGACGCTTCATCCCCGAATCCCAGTCTGCACAACTCAAAGGTCTTTCATTTCTAATGTTGTCGTTCCTCTCCTCTTCTCTCATTTCACTTCACCCTCATCCATTTCTTTCACCTCAAGCACCTTCACTTGATTTATTGCTGCCTTTTACCCATTCACCCCGCCTTTGTCTCTCACCCACTATCCCTCATTCTTCCTCGGAGCAGAAATCCCCCCTTTTTTTCCTTCTCCACTTCCTGAACAGCGTGTTCCAGGCTCAGGGACAGTGCAGCAAGATTCATTCTCAGTGCTTGATCCCCATGATCAAAACCACATTTTCCATTGTACCGAGCCAAGGCTCAATTACTTTTAACTACATTACATTTGTCATGTGGCATGTTACAGCCTAGAGGACTAGATTTTGTGACAGACCTTAGAAAGAACATCCAATAATCAATTTGTATACATTATTGTATACTTTAATTGTATGAGCCCAAGAGTTAAATAACTGCTGAGGAAAATATCTCCCCCTCAGTTGACATATTGCAGACTCTAAATAAAAAGTGTTCTGTTGTGTTTAAGGCTGGAGTACTGTTAGCTATCCTCTTACAGACCTCAGATATACCCTCAGGAAAAATGTCCCTACTCCCAACGTCAATCTAGACTCATACCAAGTGTGAGTAGTTTCCTAGTTTCAGTATGTGCTGCTATGTGACCCACCGGGATCATGACAGGAACTGTCATGATTATTTTAAGCCTCAACCCAAAATGCATTGCTCTCAGCTCTGTCTATGCGTGTGTGTGTGTGTGTGCAGAGGGAGTACAATCTATGCTTTGTTTATGCAAATGTGTGTCTGAGTGTGCATGCATTACCAGCATTAATGCCTCTGTGGGAATTTGTTCTTGTGTGTGCTGTTTGTGTGAATGTGCCACTCATATTGTGTATTTTCTTTGTGTGGTAATTTTGTATTATCTTTAGGTATTAGGTATGTGTGTGTGTGTGTGTGTGTGTGTGTGTATTGGCACTGTGTGTTTATGTGACTGTGGGTATGCGTATGTAAATGCATTTTTGCACATACATGGGTAAATGTAACTCTAAGTGTACTGCTGTGTGTTGGGGGTGTGTGTGTGTTAATGTGCAAGTGTAGTAGATCATTGCGCATGTGCAATCCCCCCAGTGGGGACAATCATCACGGCTCGTGCCCACAGTAGGCAGCCTTCCCCTCAGGGGCTGTGACTGCCTGACGAGATGCTGCCTGACTGACTGTGGAACCTGGATGCTTGCCCCCTCCCCCAACACACACAAACACGCACACACTCAAAGCGAGAGAAAAAGAAAAAGATAGGGGGGCATTCACACATGTGAAATAAATACGAATGCATAAATCCAAAGATGAATGCACACAGGGTGCAATAAACATACTGTCACGGAGCACAAAAAGCACACACACTCACATATAAACAAAACTGCAAAAACATTCTTGTCTGCACAAATACTCGCTGTGAAATGTGCATAAACCTGCATTAATATATAAACACAGCCTAAATACTCTTTTAGATAACCAAAAAGTAAAATACTACAAATTTTTTTGTTCCTGTCAAAAGTATCAAACCAACCTTTTGTCTCAGCGAAACTACAGCTACTTGAGACATCATTTGGGAGGAAGTAAAGTGTGTGTGTACAGTGTGCATCTGTGGGTGTGAGATCACATAAATGTGATGCAGAAAGTGTCAGCATGAGCAGATCAGAACGTGTGTGTGTGCACACAGGTCGTCCCGACACGCCCAAGTGTGCGTGTCAGTGAGTCGAGTATGTGCACGCGTCGTGTTGGAGCGCGTGTGCAGGTACAGCCACTTGGTGTTTGTATCTGACTGGGCCACAGTGCATGAGGCCTGACGCTAAGCCGACATGACAGAAGCAAATAATGTCTGCTCCCGTTATCTTCTCTCTCCCCTCGGCCCTGCAGGAACATTTTAAAGGGCCAAACACTGATGAAAACATACACACATACGCATGTGTGCGCATGGATCTGTATTGTATACATCTGGTACATCTCTATTGTATACATTAGTATGTATAATTATGTAGACAATACAGATGTATACGATACTGCAACCTCCTCTGGCTTTCATTAATGCTTCTTGCTTCTTCTTTAATGTTTCTTACTGCTATTGTCAATTATATGATGAGATGTTAATATACGTTAAAAGAAAAAAACAAAATGTGTATCTTGGCAAAACACAGGGGGTTTGCAAGACTACGTGTTTCCAATACTCCAACAAACGGTGCCTTGATTGTATCCTGTCCATCAGATCTCTTCCTGACTGGGGTCCTACCGGATGGGGCCGTGTACTGTTGAGGGCTGTCTGTGACAGTGCCCGTACGTACATATGCTGCTCTCCACCTGTCATGTCATATTGCTCCCTCTGCCTCCATCAACCTGCTTCCAGCCCAGCAACCAGCCAACCAACCAGTATTAGCCTGTTGCTAGGGTAACGGCTGTCTAGGGGATACTTCTTTTGTTTCTCACACCTCCTTTCCTTCATCCTTCTTTCCATCTCTTCCCCACTCTTGCTTTTGCTTCTTAATCTTCCGTTCCCTCGGCCACCCTTTTTGCCCCGTGACACGTCGGCCACCTTCTCTCCTACCATCTCTCTTTCTGCCTCACATCTCCTTCAATTTGTCGCTTTCTCCGTCGGTCACTTTCTTTGATCTTCTCAGATGGAAGATGGACGTGCCTCAATGCCACGTGCCATTTCGATATGAACTGTAGCAGCTGCAGTATGGTCGGTGCCTGACATTTGGCTGTTTCAGACAGTCTGTGCATCGCCGTTGCCACTGGCATTTAACGGTTCAGAGAAAATGCTGGGGTTGCCAAATGTGATCCTCCCCGCGTTTTTACTCAAGGGACACTGGGCAGCGTGTGTGTGTATATGTGTGTTTGCGTGTGTGTGTGTGTGTGCATGTGTGCATGTGTGGACATAGTGCCCAAATCAACACAAATTACATACTTTCTAAAACTGGATACCAACACTGAGTTTCTATTATTACCCTGTCTCAGCTCCCCTAACGCAACAACTAATGGAAGAACTGTTTTAATCTGGCGTGCATCTACAAGCTGTATTACTAATAGTGTGCTGCCCTCTATTGACCAAACAGCAACACATAACAGTGAGGTCAGTCTTAAATCTCTGCATAAAATGCTACATGAAACTTCTTATTAGCAGAAATCTCTATATAGATCGAATATTAATATAACAATAATATGACCAGAGGAGAAAGGGAGTCACCTGTGAAGATGTTCTCGGCCGTGACTTTGACCTGCACCTCCAGCGAGTGCTTGGAGGTGAACGTGATCTCAGCTGTGACGTGGACAACCTCACCAATGAGGACAGGGGCCAGGAACTCTGTCTTCTCCACGCGAACCAGAGCAGCCAAACAGCGATCCTGGAGAGGAGCAACGGCAACCTTAAAACGCCCATCACAAATACAAAACATTTAAGAGTTTAAGAATACAGGTTCACTGGTGCTGATTTTAACTTGTCAGTCCAGTGGTGGAAGTTAACAAAACAAATAACAAAACTTGTTTTAACTTGAAATGTTTTAAACCTGTTTTAGTCCAACTGAAAATAATGAAACTGGAATAAAAAAAGGCCAGACAAGCAGTCAAACAAGGAGAACACTCCTTCAACTACCTTTCTAACTTTCATCACCAACATATTGCTCTAATTTCATTACATACTTAAGTAAATAAGCAAAGCCAGGTGAACATTATGTTATTCGCCCACATTGGAACACAGTGTCTCCAGTGGCACACAGTGATAAATGTACACAATGACAGGTACCATGATGTCTGTAAAAGATAATTCCGGCTTGCACTCAGAAAATATGTGAAGAAGAACAGACGATACCAAACTATGGCAAAACATATTCTGAGGAAACATAATACAGTTGCTTTTGATAAGCTGTTGCTTATGTGAGCCTGCATTTTCCTGGGTAATACAGATGTGAATGTGATAACTGTTCACCACTGTTCCGTAATTGTTTGAGTTTAATATTTTATTTGGTATAAAGAAAACTCGTCTGGGTGTATTTTCACCCTTTAGTTTAAAAAGTGTGCGTTGTGTGTATTCAAAAGCACATGTTGTACATGAATGTGTTTGTATTCGTGTCAACAAATGTGCAACGTCAGCAGGATATGATCAGAATGCTTCAGCAGGTGAGATGACAATCGAATGATGCAAAACAATCACGCAAAGTTGGTGAAAGTTCACTGTGTGAAAGGTTAATGCGAATCTGAACTGGGGGTCATTGCTGTTTTTTTCCTGCCTAATTTTCATGTTTTAATATTTTTCAGACTTACAAGATGTATCTATATGAGCGATGATAAATACTGAATAATTCATTTCTACGCAGCATGAAAACTATGATATTTTAGTCATTTATTCCTGTTGTTAGCCCTTGTTGTCGTCTCTCACCCCGTTCTGTGTGTTGCAGTGTCTCGTGCTGATGTTACAACCAGCTTCCTCTATCATCTTGAGGATGTTGCCACCATGGACATTGCCCACAATGTTGGCATCGTCTGGCCGCATGATCCTGCAGAGCAAAGGAGGTTAGGAAGCATTAACTGTAGATGGAATAACATGTAAAATAGTCATGCATGCCAAGGGTCTCGCTGAGGCCCTGATCACTATGCTAAGATAAAAACAAATGAAAATGTCACATACTCCATATGCCAGAGTCTGCAACGCTTTCAGTTTGTTTGTTTTTATATATGTTTGTTATACAGGGGGTCCTCGAGTTACGACGGTCGCGAATTACGTTGTTTTCGTGGTTACGACACATCTCCCGTGAACTTCCTTGTTTCGGCTTAAGCGGTTTACCCCGTAAATATGTACAGACTTCACATGGGAACTCGTTGCGGAGCGCTCTCTCTGTCTCTCAGCGTGCCTGCCGGCTCTCCAGCACCTCCACAGCACAGCTGCCTTGTGTTTACTTCTGTGAAATGGACGGCTGGCGGGGGGTGCATTGGCAGCCGGTAAGGAGATGCACACGGACACAGATGGGTTCGGGATCGTGGCAATACCGTAGGTTTATTCACAACATAGGGTCTACACGGTTGATATCAGAAATCTAAAGGAAATGCTCATTATACTCGCGATATCAACCCCTACTGTGACAAAAGGCAATTCACCACAGTAAACTCTTATTTTAGGGTGGTGTTATAGCGACATCTAGTGGCACAACTTTGTAACTACCTTACCTATGAATGTATGTTCCGACTTACGTCGAAATTCGGTTACGACACATTCTCAGGAACGGATCTCCGTCGTAACTCGAGGACCCCCTGTGTGTGTGTGTGTGTGT
>JAFBJQ010003144.1:138789-304785 GCA_016785345.1 Trinectes maculatus
TGCTGGCTCTCCAGCACCTCCACAGCACAGCTAGGCTACTCTGCCTTGTGTTTACTTCTGTGAAATGGACGGCTGGCGGGGGGTGCAGCGGCAGCCGGTAAGGAGATGCACACGGACACAGATGCGTTCGGGATCGTGGCAATACCGCAGGTTTATTCACAACATAGGGTCTACACGGTTGATATCAGAAATCTAAAGGAAATGCTCATTATACTCGCGATATCAACCCCTACTGTGACAAAAGGCAATTCACCACAGTAAACTCTTATTTTAGGGTGGTGTTATAGCGACATCTAGTGGCACAACTTTGTAACTACCTTACCTATGAATGTATGTTCCGACTTACGTCGAAATTCGGTTACGACACATTCTCAGGAACGGATCTCCGTCGTAACTCGAGGACCCCCTGTGTGTGTGTGTGTGTGTGTGTGTGTGTGTGTGTATATATATATATATGCATCATCTGCTGTGATGTGCTGATACAGCACACATGCAGCAGTCTTATTATCTCTGCCAGTGAAGTGTGCTCTCCTGCACAATAGCTGCTTCCTATGCTTCCACCTCTGGGTCAAACTAGTCATACCTAACTAACAAGATCATCTACTGAGGTTACAAGCAAACATCCGTCCACCCACACAAGTATGCACCTTTGTACTGAGATATGACTGCTTGTGCAGACATCAGTTAAGATGTACTGGTATGTGGTTATTGTTCCTTGTTCAGAGGAGTGACGGAGCCAGGGCTACATTAAGATGTCCGTTCAGTTTTACAGTCGCATGACTAAATAGTTGGCAATGAAGACCAACACAATGACTCAGAAATAAACACAACTGTTGTGAAGCTTACTGCCTTACATACATACACACACACACACACACACATACATACATATGTACGTATAAAGGGACAGCGAGGGAAAGAGACAGTGTCAGTGAGTGAGAGACAAACTACCTGCTGAGTCGACATTTTGAGCCCTGTGCAGCTGCAGCCTCCTCCCCATCTTCCCTGACATCTCTGCTGACTTGCTGACTCTTACTCACTTGGCGTTTTTCAACCACTGCTGCTGTCTTATCCACTTCATCCTCCACTTTGCTGTTCCTAAGTCTAAAGCAACGCATCTCCACACCCTGACTGTCTCTCAGTCTTACTCACTAACCGCACTCCCTTCTGTTTGATCTCAATCCTCACAACTTGATTGATTTTGGGCTCTGATGTTGCTAAAGTAAGTTCTAGCTGCCATGTTAACTCCGCCTTACTAATGATGACTGGTCAGGCTGGATCACAACACAGCCTCTGATGCAACAGGTAGCCAATGAAAGCTGTCAGCACCACACCAGTCTGCCACACAACTGAAGGACAGAGTAGAAAATGAGTCAAAGAATCTTAAGTTTTAATTTATTTTATGCAAACATAATCTCTCTGGGGTTTTTCTTTAGAAACAGATAAGAAAGCGTGAAATGCCAGACTGAGTTCACAAACCACCTACTAAGCAAAGTAACACTGGTCTAATCCACAAAATTCACAAACAAGCCAGAGGAGGAAAACACATAACCACACCTAAAGCCACTGCTGTCAAAGAAGAGGAACTGAATTAAAAAATGTTGCAACGGCATTTCCAGACTTTTAGAGGTAACTGTCTGTCCCGTGGTCAAATGCCACAGTCAAATACAGGTGCATCTGAATAAATTAGAATAATGTGGTCAATTTTGTTTCAGTAATTCAATTCAAAATGTGAAACTCTCATTTATCATAGATAAATTACACACAAGGTGACATATTTCAAGCCTTTATTTGTTATAATCTTGACAATTATCGCTTATAGGTCATGAGAAACAAAAATACTGTATCTCAGAAAATTTGAATACTGTGACAAAGTTCAATATTGTATGTAGACTCACAGTGTTACACCGAATGAGGCTTGAAATATTTCACTATGTGTATAATGGGTCTAGTAGAGTCCAAAAGTCCATCCTAAAATCTTAATTAATTAAATCTATTACTTGTACTTATAAGATATTATAGATATATAAATATATATATTGTATAGATATACTCATTAATTAAATTAGAGTCACTGACATCTGAAACAGCTACACTTAATCATAAGCAACAAATTTGTCTTATCTTATTAATCTGATGATTAAATGAAAAGGCATTCTTCTACAAAACTCACTAAAACAATGTTTTACCTGGATAGAGAAGAACAGCAGTGAAAACTGTGAAGTAGTTTTCGAAAAGCATTTCTTAGTGCCATTTTTGCCGCAGACCCTGTCTCGGATCACATCAAGGAACGAAAGGCGAAGGGATTTTTTTTTTTTTTTATTACAAACTGTGACTGCATTTCACCCTGCAGTCTTGTATTACCTGGTAAGACAGGTATTTGACAAACACACATCTGTATATGCACTACAAACAGCAGCCCCATATACTGTGTCTATCTTTGAACAGACACGTCACCCATACTTGAGTTGAAACATTAACATATATTCTTAATAACAGCCTTGTGTTTGCCAATTTAATTGCATTTCAGGATCACAGCCCCAACAACATTACAGCAAACTATGAGTAAAGTATTAAAAATAATTAAAAAAAAAAAAAACAGTTGCACGTGTTTTGACTGCAGCTAGAGAGAGAAGATAAGAGGGCGTGGCTTATTTCAATGTAAACAAAGCAAAAAAAAAAGAAAACACTGATCTGTCCCGACTTTAAAACCAGTAACCAGTATTAGTATTGATAGGTGACTGTGCCAGTTCAGTGCAGATGGAGTCGTTGCACTCTGACAGGGATGTATGCCTCCACCCACAGGCGGGCACGAGTACAACCAGCCCTGCGTGCTGCTGGGAAATGAAGCCAGTTCATTGTAAAGGTATTTTAATAGGTAGCAGTCGCCACCAGGGTGACGCACACAGCTGTTTGCCATCTCTTTATCCTTCTGGATGTACATAGGAAAATAAACAACGGGTCGGCCACACGCGATTTCACAACACACACAGGAAATAAATATTTACGGAATCGGTCAAGCCATGTGCGCAGGGTTCTAACTTTTAGGTTCCGGTATAAAAAAGGAGGGCGACCTTAATGCGTCCTTGGTAGTTTTAGTGGCTCTTACCGGTGCTCGCCGCGCTGTGGTCACAAAGGCTACAACGCGCCACGGACTGTCTGCACCGATGCCGGGCAAGAACCGGAAAACACTACACCCCCTCCCCCTCCCCGGTTCAAATGAACAGAAACTATCCCTGATGAAACGCTGTCCACGAGACGGAGACGCCGCCGTGTCGGTGCGGATCATCGTCCTGTCAGGACCGCTCAGGCAGAGACGCCGGTATCCCCGCGGTCCCCGTCTGCTGTCCATCAGCCGCGCGTCCCCGGCGCCTCGCGACGTTAGTGTTCAGTGTCTCGTGTTACGGCTCCTACCTGCATAACTGGAGGGATGATGTTGCTCCCGACATGATGATGACGACGACGATGATGATGATGACGATGACGACGACGATAAGCTCTGGTCTCGTGCTGCAGCGAGGTTCCTGTGTGATGTGAGCCCGGCCTCTCAGAGAAATGACTCATCCGGACGGAAAGCCCTTACACCACATGGACATAAGCACAAACATAGTTTCGGTCATGTAAACAAACTAGAGCCAGTTTACATTGACCAGAGGGTCATTGTGTATCTTTGAATAGCCTATAAGCTTAAACTCCAATAGGAAGTAGGCTGGACCTGACGTCATTAAGCTTAAGATCGTGGCCGCTCCTGTTCAATGAAGTAAACGTGAAAGTCGTATTGTGTAACAGCAGGTTAAGACATGCAAATGTTAGTACCTACAATCGTCGTTAGGGGGCAGCAGAAACCAACGATAAATAAAGCAGGTGTAGTATTACAAGTCGCCTGATGCGGGCGCCTTTGACTACAACATCCACCCGGGAGTCTAACGGTTTTGATTCTGACTGACAGATGTTGCTTAGTAAACATCGCTGCGTTCAGTATAAAGAGACTTCACGTCATATCAGTTGGTGAAACAGTCTTTGTTTTTCATGCGCTAAAAATGCTTATTTTCCATTCTGGCCTTTGAGTAATGTGTATCCCATAGTAATTTCTGTGTGCGTTTTGCTGTATAATGTTTGTATTTGTTTTTGGTCCTGTAAGTTTGATACAGATAAACTCATTTTATCATATCATTTGTATCTTTCTTTTGTCCTTTTGTGCGTCAACGGCGCGAAATTACGCACCAAGAGAGACAAGTACATACATTAAAGTGGAAACAAGACGACAGCACAACATCTAACCACGACATCGTAGTTTTATTTGTGTTTATATAGCATATATACAACATTTGCCGTCAATAGCAAAAAAAAACAAAACAGACCACATCCCAAAAGAGATACTTACAGTGACACAGGATGTGTCTACAGACTTCATCTGCACAGACTCAGGGACACTGACGTCTATGGTGCAAATTTTATACATACACTGACCCTTTGGGTCTTACAGGGCTGTTTCAGTAGCCCTTAATATCTTAGCCCGCGAGGAGGACTAAATATTCACCGTATACATACATGCAGATTTTTCAAAAATACGACCGTCTAAACTTGTCAGCTCATACAGGACAACAGACCGCGCGCTAAACGTAAGTATATTATACTTAACAATTACGATGAATTCTGGCTTTTCATCAACGGAAACGAGGCACTCGATCACGGTTTATATTTACAGGTGATGCTATCTTTACGCGTTTCCTATATATGGTACAGTCTTTACGCAGGATTTTGAGTAATCTACCAGGGTCTCCACATGGCAGCGCTGACAGGCTGCGGGCCAGGCTGTGCCCGGCTGGGGGCCGCTGCGCCGCCGCTGCCGCTGCGGGACTGGCTCT
This sequence comes from Trinectes maculatus, assembly GCA_016785345.1. NCBI lineage: Eukaryota > Metazoa > Chordata > Actinopteri > Pleuronectiformes > Achiridae > Trinectes > Trinectes maculatus. The sequence continues at coordinate 143,658 of JAFBJQ010003144.1, forward strand.
CCAGTCTGGAGCTGCAGCTGGATCTGATGCTCAGGAGTCTCTCTTGGATCTGAGGCAAAGTACTGGAGCTCCGAGCGCAGCAGTTCAGACAGGCCGGCGTGACGGCGGCGGACACTGACTGTTGAATGAAGTCGTTCACCCGCTGGCACGCGTCCTGATCCAGGCTCGTTTTGGGAAGCAGCGCGGACACGCGCTGGAGACAGGCTCTGTAGCCTTCTCTGTAACTGTCTGAGGAATCTGAAAAAAAACAATGAACTGTTAGTTTCGTTGTTGAAATATTGATAAATCCACTGTTTGCACATTTATCAACCAGTGTGTTAAATACGCGGAACTATAACTTACTTTTGGTGTTGACAGGGGGAACGTCACTGAGGAACCTCACGGTCATTTCCAGGATGTCAGCTTTCTCAAGCCTCGAGTAGCGAGTCTTCTGGAGAAGATAATAAAATCAAATATTTAATTCCAGCCCAAACGTTCCATTGATTTGATCGACACTGATATTTGAAGCAGCTTTGTGTATAATGAAATATATAAAACTTACATCTCTGCCAGTAAGGGGAAGAATGAGGTTTTTCAAGTGGTTCAGGCTGTCGTTGATACGTGCGCGCCTTCGTTTTTCCATCAACGGCTTCATAGTCTGAAAAGAAATCAAATCTTTTTAGTATATATTGGTGACATTAAGAAGAAGACATAGAAAAATTGCATAAAATGATAAAGCACCATTCAGTGACTTCGCTTACCTTTCTGAGCTCGAGAGCCTGTTTTCTTTTGGCCACAGATAGCCTTGGAGAAAACGAGTGGAGAGCTTCGTAAGTCATGTTTGGAGCCATTTTCTGCGTCGACCTTGTGCCAGTGCAGTGTCCGGAGTAGAAATCGGTCAAGGACTGTCTCTAACGGCCGAGATCTGCGGTATTTATCCAGGACCGTGGCTTCTGTCTCGTGCGTCACGGTTACGCCCCCAAGCCGACACGAAACGATTTGAAGTGGCCACGTATTCGATGGAAACAAAACAAGCGCTTCGAATTTAATAAGATAACCATCTGTCTTCTGGTCTAATCCAAGCGTAACAACTAGAGTGCTTGTCTGACTCATGATCCATCGACCAAATCAAACAATGTCTGCCTCAAGAAGCAAAAGAAAACTGCGCGCACGAGAGGCTTTACGTTTTTTACGCGCAGAATGCCTTTGTGCCAAACGCACATTATGTGCGCTCCAGTTCATATCATGTTAAACATGAAACAATTGACCAATATTAGTGAAAACAATTTCTGAAATCTAAATGAGAAAGGTCGTTGTTTGTTAAATACACATGGTTGTCTGTGCGTAATTACGCACCATAAGGAATAGGTAGACTGGTAAATAACAGAAATCCCTCTGGCGAGCTACAAGTGAAACATAACAGACGATATTAAATATAAATATAACATTTTCTCGGTGATATAAACTACTGTTTTATTATGTTTGTTTACTTACTGCATTTTGCTGTTGCTGTTTCAGTGCTGATATTTAACCGTTTGTTTTTAACGGGTGCAATTTGGTTTGATCACTTTCATTCTTGAATTATCATTTAATTTCATTTGCTGTGTGTTCTAAATAAATATGTGCAATTAGAACAGGGTGCAGTACATACATTGCTGGGATAGGGGTCACGCTTGCGTGTGTGTGGAAAGGTGTTTGTAGGGACACCAGCCTCTTAGTCCAATCACATACCCAAGCCACGCTACTTTCATATAACATCTGCTCTTAGATTTTGACAACAATAGTTTTGCATATGACGTTTTTATGCAGTTTCAGCCCGGGGGAGTCTCTACCTGTAGGACGTATCCCCCTGCTGCCAGCGACTCACGCATGCAAGGCGGTGGGGGGAGAAAGGCAGAGGGTGGCAACTGAGGGAGTGTGTTCCATCGCAAGTATAAAACCAGCCTGGTTTTAAACTCATGAGGTATTTTATGAATGTGATAAACACTATTTATTCTTGGACTTGCTGTGGTCGTGTAGATAATACTGGTTAACAGCCACCGTCGAGTCTTGTGGGGAACAAATCAGACTGTGAATTTGAGATTTGCAAACAAAAAGGTGGCGACATGACAACCCATCAAATACCACTGCACTCAGGGGAACCACGCGCGCAGCACGCGCCACGGGGACCAGATGGTTGTCTGTTACCGACCCTTCCACCCCACCCACCTCCATCTATGACCCCCATCCCCCCACACAACCACCGCACCAGCATCCCGAACAGCCAGGCTGCCTGTCCAGCCATGTAGCACGTCGATCCCTCCCTCAAGTACACACACACACACACACACACACAAAAGCATTTTTTTCCAATATAAACTTTACATGACACATGATCTCCACGCAGTATTAGCGTGGGTATCCATCTGCATGCTTGTTGTTATGGGTCCATCTTGTTGGGGTCCAACTGAAAGACCCCCGCCCGCCCGCTTTCCCCCTTCTATATGCAATTCAACTCCTTGATGCAATTGTCTCTCCTTAAGCTTGACTCTTGGATATTTTGGCGTCCAAGCTGTCATAGATTTCCTGTTTATCACTGTTCCATGGTGATGACGAAACGCAAAAGTCTGTCAATAGAGGGGGGAAGGTGTTTGTCTGGAAGGGGACGCAGCCTTCCAGCTCTGTAAATGAGTTTTACCTTACACAGTTGAACAGTATTATTATTATAATCCCTGTAGCCAACCTGGTTTTATGTTGTATGTAACATTCATATTATTTTCCATTGAGCACTATTCATGCAGTTTGTGTTCTTTTCTTTCTTTTCTTTTCTTTTCAGTTCCAGTCATGTGGGCTTTGGGACGATAGCACACACTATTTCTATTATTTTATGAATACAAAATAAAGCTTTAAAATATATAGGTCACCATTATGTATTAATGATCTTGTTTGGCTGCTTTTTTTAAAAAAGAATTTTTAAAAAAAAGCCAAGCAGCGCTGAAATTGAGAGGCACACTTGCTGCACGCGCCCTGCGCTGGGATGGAGCGGTGATGGGGGAGGGTGCGGAGGCAGCGAGGGCAGTGGGTGGGAGGACACCTCTCCCGTGCTTTGCTCTTATACAGTTAGAGTCGTCTTTTGTATTTCCGAGCACATTTTGGCGTCGGTAACCCATCTGTGCAGGCCGGATAACAGGCAGCCTTTGTCTGATACGGTTCCGATACTTCATGGGAATTAAGAGTCACATGGTGGGGGAGGAGGGAGTTGAGTGAGTGATGTGGTTCAAACAACGAGGGAGGTCATTTCCATCTTCTATAAACGCTAGGAGAGCAGGGAGAGAATGTACTGGTATGATTATACAGGCATTAGCAGTTTTTTTTTTATCTCGTCAATAGGTAAAGAAATCATCCAAACTAATCAGAGAACGTCATGTTAGCGTGCACATCCAAACAAATCCTCAATATAATAAAAGGAAACGCTCTTGTCTTGATTTTATCTTTGTGGACAGTTGTGAGCCATTTGTATTTCTGCATTTATCGCTTAAATATTTGTCTAAATCCCTTCCATTGATGAGACTTTGTTTGTTTGTTCTATTCAAAGAAATACTATAAAAATGTCAGAAAATGGAAAATAACTATAGGGTGTGTAAGCACAGGCTAACAACCACACCAATCCCTTGCTCAAGTAGCGTTTTTATTACATAAAAATGATATGCAGTGCAAAATGCATGTCTTTAGAAGTATTCAGCATCATTATAAAGCAGACAAACCATTTTGCAGTGTGTTGGTAGAAGTTACAAGCACAAGTCAAAGGGTTGTAGTTGGTTGGAGATACAATAAATATCTGGACAGTCAGTATATGTTGCTGAAACCAACACCATGAAGCCAACTCAGCCAAAAAGGAAGTGATCGCATTAGTCACCAAGACAATTACAGTCACTCTGAAGCAGTTTCAAGATAGATTCAGAGGCTCACACTGTAAAGACAGTGCATCCAACAGCTGGCAATATTTATAACTGATCTAACCATCAGCAGCTATGTTTGATGGCTATAGTTTTCCCACGTGAGACCAGACGATTTGACTGCATCTTCAGTCTTCATAAACATGTCACCCTAAATCATGCTGCTCAGGCAGGTGGTTGTGTGCAACATGAGATACAAAACAGTGGAGCTTATCATAAGATTACAGAGTCCAGAGCTCATACGCACAGTCGTCCCTGAATCTGCCAGAGCCTGACAGGTTTTGCAGAACGAGTGGGGAAACATCAGCTGCCCTGATGTACAAATTTGACAAAGACCTATCTCTACAGACTGGACATACTCTCAAAGGCACATCTGGTGCGTGATGACTTGTAGAGGATTAATACTGTTTACTGATTTGCTAATATCTTATTGCACTCTCAAACATACAATAAAAGTCTCAAACTTAAAATAAAGTTGACATTGATTTAGTTTCAACAAGACATTCTCAAGCATGTTTGTCCAACCTAGTCCACAAATCTCAGAGATATTCACTTTACTGCCACATATAATGAAAAAAGGCAGTGAATACTACCGACTGAAAAATGAAGATTAGCATTTTTTTCTTGAATATATCTGAATGACTGGTTAACTATCTTTTTCCAATTGCTGGTCTGTTGCTGCTATTAATAAATCTATTTATAGAAACTGTAAACAATGAATACACTTAAGTTTAGCTAAAGTCACTATGAGGCTTTAGCAGCTATAGAAAAGTGTCACAGTTGTAAACTGTTCCACTTGATAACAGAGGGTTAGGGTTGCTGAAGGGTCATAATAGCAATGGATGAACTTTATACTTAATAATATTTTGACTTTATATTGTTTAAGAAACTGTTGCTGTTAATATTACTGACCATTGTATCATACACTCAATAAATATTATACATTGTCATTACCTTTTACCTAAAGGGACTATAGTTTGGTATAGTATAGTTTGGTTTCTTATATCAAATTCATATGGTGTTAAACTACTACTTCTGCTGTCCTTGCTTAATGGCAAACTGTTGAGTGGATTACCCCCAAATCACATTACATTATACTGTATTTACGACATTCTCAAATGTTGTTCTTAATAAATGATTATTGATTCCCAGCGTCTCTGTGATTTACTTTAAAAACTATAAGGTTACATGACCAGAATCAGGTTTTATTATTTGGTATTCTCATTGTGATATTCATAATGACTGGAGAATACTTGTGGAGATTCAGGTTTCGTGGAAAATTTTATTTTAAATAACCTCAAAATCTGCCACTTCCTATGAGAATAAATATGTGTGGGCTAGTTACTTTGGAGCGCCAACAAATATGTTTCATATCCAGCAAAACTGGCAGCAAATATATCAATATCGTCTATGCAGGCTGTAAAATCATATGTTTTTGCATGACAATCCGACTGTGGTGTAACTATGATGAAATGAAAATACTGAACCTGACCTATCAATATTCATATGAACGTTCATTTTGATAATAACTATGCTGAGTGACGATTTATAGTTAAGTATGATCACCTTCCCTGGTGGTCTAGTGGTTAGGATTCGGCGCTCTCACCGCCGCGGCCCGGGTTCGATTCCCGTTCAGGGAATAATCGTTTTTGGAGCCGTGATGGCCAAGGATCAACCCTGGTACCACATAGGAGCAGTGATGGCAAATGGTCCACACTGGCACCACTGTGAGCCCTTGAGCAAGGCCCCCACTATAGTGAACTATGCAATGACAAAACAAAAATGACTATCTTAATAGTAAAATAGCATCAATAGAGTGGTGGTTTGTGTTTGGTCAACTCTTCAGTGTGTGTGTGCCACATCCCACCACACAACCAGTCCAACTTCTTCCCACCGATTTGGCGGCAGCTAGAGAGGCGCCACACATGGACAACAATAGAGCAGCTGCTCCACAGCCTCAATGGGCTGCGGCTGTATAGTGACCTGTTGCTTTGTGTGTTTGCGCGCCTTTTTTTTATTCCCTCAATAACCCTGAGAGTCCCCTCTTTAAGACTCACGGGTTTCAAACTGAGATAACGATTCAAACATGGAAGTAAAGATCAAACAACACAGAAGTCGTGGACTGGATTTGTATGTTTATTGAAAATGTGTTGACAGAACAGAAGTCACAAAACGTTTTTTCTCTTTTCTCTCATACAGGCCATCAATGGAGAGTATAAAATCCTATTTAACACATAGTGTTTACAGACTATTATGTTGCACAGACCAAAATACTTTTAAGTCCATCGTGCAAACCTCAAATAAAATTAACCCTTGGGGTTTTACAAAAGTGTTGTCTACAACCCACATCTTTGACACCCCAAAGAGGATTGCGTTGTTTTTTTTAAAACAGAAAGTTCATAGACTTTTCAGTTTCTTCAGGACCTGTGCTCACGTGCCCTCTGGCATTAAACGCAAAAAGAGCCAAATGCTCAATCAAAATGTTTTACAGCAACTCCATTATTCCTTTTAAATGCCCACCAGGACTATGGTTAGGCTATTATAATACAGCTATGATAAAAAAAAAATACATAGCAGAATAAATAACACACATGACAAAAAGAATGCACTTCTAATCTACCAGGGTCTCCACATGGCAGCGCTGACAGGCTGCGGGCCAGGCTGTGCCCGGCTGGGGGCCGCTGCGCCGCCGCTGCTGCCGCTGCGGGACTGGCTCTCCAGTCTGGAGCTGAAGCTGGACTTTATGCTTAAGAGTCTCTGTTGGATCTGTGGGAATGTTCTGGAGCTCTGGGCGCAGCAGTTCAGGCAGGTCGGGGCGACGGTGGCGGACATGGACTGCTGAACGAAGTCGTTCACCCGCTGGCACGCGTCCTGATCCAGGCTCGTTTTGGGAAGCAGCGCGGAGACGCGCTGGAGACAGGCTCTGTAGCCTTCTCTGTAACTGTCTGAGGAATCTGGAGGAAGAGAGGAGGGAGTGTGATGAGCGATTGGAAATTCACGGTGAATATAAAGACATATATGAGGGACTGTGCGGGATTCGGGTCGCAGGTTAAGGAGCAGCGCTCACCTTTGACTGGAGTGGCGGGCAGGTCTCTGAGGAACCGAACTGTCATTTCCAGAATATCGGCTTTCTCCAGTTTGGAGTAGCGAGCGTTGTCTTTGCCAACCAGAGGCAGAATCAGGCTCTTCAGATGACTCAGGCTGTCATTGATGCGAGCGCGTCTCTTCTTCTCCAGCAAAGGTTTCAGAGTCTGGAAGGAATGATGAGAAGCCCGTTATTCATATGCGCCACTAAAGGAGGCGAGGGCATAAAACGTGTCCAGTGACATAAAGCTGCAGTGAGTCTTGTTTTCTTACCTTTCTCAGTTCGTTGGCTTGTTTCCTCTGGGCCACGGTGGACCTGGCTGGAAGAGGCCGGCTGGCCTCAGTGGTGATGCTGGGACTCATTGCGTTGGCTTCTTGTTGCTGTGCTTTGTGATGGGAGACACTTGGGCGCTTGGAGCGGCTGAGCTGAAGTGAGAGGCAGAGCGGAGAGCCTCCTATTTATGTGGCTCCGGCGCGTCACGGAGGAGGGAACGCACGCCATTGAGCCCCGGAGGGAGTGGGGGTGGGGCGATGCTTTGGGGAAATGACTGAAGCTCATGTCTGGACCATCTGGTCCCGTCGGGCCCCCGCGTCTTCCGCTGGTATGCGGAGTTTGTGATAGTGTTTCCAGTTATCGCGTTTAAAATATTGGAGTTATAAGATTCATCCAAGCTCCAATTACGCACACAAGTCATAAAACGATATTGTTTTTTCTTGTTAGGTCATAGTAAATACCTGTACCTTTAAATGTCAAAGATCCTCTTCATTTTCCGCATGGCTTGTGGTATTGTATTGATTGTCTTTTCTGTAGTTACTGTTTCTTTTTGCATTAAAAACGGTCCACGGATTTGTTATTAAACCAGTTAAACGTCGTTTGGGTGAGATGATGCATCTGGGTGTTACTTTGTAAACGAACAATCGAAGTGTAAGTGATTAAAGTCATAAAAATAGAGCCTGCGTTCGTTAATGCTTAAATGCTTTGACTTGCCAGCCTCGACAAAGAAACGCAGACTCAGATGAGTGTTGCTGAGGTGACAGGAGCAATCTATTCCTAAAATGAATAAAGCAGATACCCAAGCCACGCTATGTATGGATTAACATCTGCTTATGGACCCCAGCTGGCTGCTTTCAATATCAACAACACGGTGTTTACCTGAAGTCGAGGGGGGAGGAGCCTGAGTGATAACCTGCACAACACGCAGAGGCCTGTATATATATGTGTGTGTGTGTGTGTGTGTGTGTGTGTGTGTGTGTGTGTGTGTGTGTGTGTGTGTGTGTGTGTGTGTGTGTGCAGAACATTCATGTGTATACAAAGGACCACGTAAAGCACAGGCTGGGATGGGTAACACAGTGAGAAACATGTCTATGACTGATTAAAGGCCTGGACCTGTGTGAAGCGATACCACCTTATTTCTATACACATATAGATGTATATACATATATATATATATATATATAATATATGTGTATATTAATTATTTCATGTCTTTCGGTCAATCGCTGCTGTTGAACATTCAGTGAAACAGAGTTGTGAACTGCAAGTGGGATTCACGCGTTCGGCACGCGCCATAGCTGCGCAACAGATGGGGAAACCCCCCTTCTCCCTCCTTGTCTTCCGTCCCTGCCTGCTACATCCCCCACCCTGCCCCGCCTCCCCCTGTCTGCCTGTCAGCATCAGCATCCCACTGCAGGGCTGCTGGTCCTGTTCTTCAGCCCCCTCACCATCAGTTTTTCAACAACGTTTCTTGTCGCTTTTTGGGCGGGGGTGGGGGTGGGGGGTTGTTCGGCTCAAGCCCATGGCTCATAAACACAATAGATCACTTGTTAAAAACAACAACAACAACACAGTTCTAAAAGGTGCAGGGAGGCACTATAACGCAATAAAAACAAAAATCAACACATTTCAGGTAAATCCCAGCTTTATGCATTATAGACATATTTCAGTTTTGTAGCTCCTATATTCTGACAGGCATGATATGCACGCGCCCTGCTGCCCCATGGGGCCTCACATAACTGCCACCAGGTCCAGTCTGGGAGCCGGCCCTTTGAGATAAGACAAAAAAAAAAGTTCAAGGGAAGCTTCGGTTAGGAGGATTTTTTTTGTCCTGGTTTCAGCGTGGGTTTCCATCTGTGCAATCTGAGAGCACAGTGATCCTTTGTTGGGGGACATACAGAAAAGTGGAATCACGATGACTTTTCCAACAGGTGTACAGGGAAGAGATACGATTAGTTTATTTGTCTTCTCTCCGTTTATTGGTAATAAAATATAGCTTTAAACAAGAACAATATATAATCTGATGAAAAGGTGAAATATATCTAAATGTAAAATAATGGTAAGTATAATGAAATAATGTGTGCGTATAAAGGGCATGAGGCGGACACGAGCCAAAGTGGTCAGGCAGATGGAGAGAGCGCAGGCTTATTGAGCCGTGAGACCAAACGCGTCGACGGACTCTGCCTCGCTGAAGGTGGTGGTCGCTATCACGGCTTCGTGGCGGATTTCAGACCTCCTGGTTTTCCAGACTCCACATCATCGTGGCTGCGGCTCAAAGGACGTCTGGCTTCCCAAGCCAAACTACACGCCAATACACTGAGGCGTCTGTATGAGACTGCAGCCTGCTGTTTGCGCCAGTACGTCCACTTTTATTGAATGTCCTATTTGTCCCCAGTTTGTGATCCAACTGACTACATTTGTCGTGTGTCGCTTCACCTTGAACCAATTTTTACATTAAAAAAAAGAATCTGTTCAAACAGAACAATGCGATTCTTAATTTCAGTGTCATTCTTTTGAAATTCACGACTTTTGAAAGAAATGTAATGCGTATTATGACTCTGAGCCAAACGGATCATCAATTTAATGATAATGTATAAAAGAGATGACTGTATTTTAACATATAATTTAATGTATGTGTAGATAATTGTCAAGCTGCAAGATACAGTCGAAATCCTGTACTGGTATTAAGGAATGATACATTTTGTATTTTCTAAAATGTTAGTTTATTTTAGATTGCAGTTTGAAAACTATAGTTTAACATTATTATTATGCAAATGCAATTTTCAAAATATTATTGCAAAGTTTTTTTTGTTTTTTTGGGGGGGGAGGGGGCAAACGGATGACCCGAGTAAGCTTTAACTGCCAGAAGTCCTTAAACCCCAAAGTCTCAAGTCTATACACGATTGACAAAGTCTTTCTTTCATAGAACCTGGGGTTGCAGACATGATTCCTATAGCTCAAGCAGCCGTGTCACAGGTAACAGTTGTGGAATAAGCCTCGATTTCATTAGACTGTCAGCGTTCACTCCTGACTTTACCATAATCCTAGATCTTCATCTGATTCAAACATACACGACTGCAAGTGCGCTGTAATTCACTATAGGTTGAAAATGTTTCTCCTAAGTGCAGCAGTCCACAGAAATCTCTAACAGCAACATTAAACAGCTGATGTTGTTGTTTTCTTATAAATTCTTCCTCGACAACAACTGCTACAACAACCACATAAAAGTGTGAAGCAACTATGTTCCACGATGTGTTTGTGCAGCAAATGCATTGTTTCAACACAAGCAACAAAAGCCACAACAGAGTAAAATAAAAACATATACCAGTTTCCTTCCTTTGTGTTTTATTGGTAACTGAAGGGCTTGAACTTTAATGAGCTGGTGAACAGGGCGATGTGCAGTATATCATGTGCACTTGACTTGTGGGTTTAGATTCAGGCAGCCCACCCCTCACTCTACACTTACAACTATTTGAAAGGGTCTCTAGTTATTTCTCCAGCAGCTTCCTCTCTACCACACCTTCCTGCCATGCTCAGCATGATTCAATCATTAGATTCATTTTCTTTTTCAGTCAAAAACAACACATAATAGTCAGATTGTTATTCTCACTCTGTTAAATAATACAACAGGTCAGGAAAGAAAAGTCACTACAATAGAGCTTTATACATTGTGTCCTTAAGGTGAAAATACCTTAAGCACATCAACTAAATCTCCTGGCAGGACCAGCAGCAAAGGAAACTGTAAGGACAGCTTCATTCCTCTTTTCCGTTAGCACAACAGAAAGCAACACAAGCAAATAAAGTCAGTAAGTGTGTTTTGTGTAGATGTGTGCACTAATTCCGCTTGTTACTTCTGTGGCCTCCATCATGAGACCTCATATGTGGCTTTCTGTCTTAGATCAAGAGGAGACAACTGTGACTTGTTGACAATTCAGCTTCATGAAGAGATGCAGTGTGAGGTGATCTCTGTCCTTGGTGCTGCAAAATGAGAAGGTTGTTTCACAGGAGATAGATGTTTCTTGTGATATTTTCTGGAGGCATGTCTGACTATACGTCATGTTTTTCCACCAAAAGAAGCTCATAATAAAAAGACAGTGAGGAACTTGTCTTTACCATTTTTAGATGTCCAAAGTTACATTTACATAAACAAAACACTGCACGAATCTACCCACACAGCAGATCTAATATCTGGATTTATTCCAGTTCTGTCTAACAGTTTGACAGCACTGGAATAAATCCTAAAAGATAAATCCTCAAGATATGTTCTTTCTCAATTCTGTGGTCACGTTTAGGGACTACACTGGAATGATATCTATTATTCTGTCCCTGGTATGCATCATCAACAAAAGCATTGTGAAACCTCTCAATATAATGCAACAATGCTGAGCAGCACCACAATGTACATCTTCAAAAATGATCAGCTGAATCAACTCTAAACATCAGTTTCCATTAAAAACTTGCCATTAGTAGGATCAGTTCAGGCAAGATCAGATCCTTATAGTCCCACTATGGAGAAATCTGCAATGGAAATAATGTTCCGACTAAACAGATGAATGAGTGTTCTCCTGTTCCCTTTGTTTATCCATCCACATTGTTACTAATACCACTGTGTTAAGTATCACTAAGGCATCATGTTGTATCAAAACATCCTCATCTTCAGTTGCTTGTGTGTTAAAAGGAAACATTCTCTTAGTCTAGAGTTGTGATGTATGTGTAAAATATTAAAAACAACTTTAAGTTGTTAAACAAAAAAAATACTATTTTCATATTCTTATTTGATTTTCGTCCACATTGATTATTTTGTTCTCTTTGTTGATTTTGGCAAAGCTGTCGTACGTCATAGCATCAATTCTCCCCCAAAAGGATGCAACCAGAAGACCTATCAAAATTTACCATGAAGCTTCCCAAGCCCAAACCAACGCCATTTGCACGCAGCATCTGCCAAACCAGTGACGAAAAACTAAACTTTTTTTTGACGTCACTGATCCTGCCCAGAAGCCTGCATCAGCATCCCCAATGGTCACGTGCTCCATGAGCCAGTAACAAAGGATGCTGATAAAAAAGAGCCATCGAGCAGACACAAAAATTGTAGAAAGCCTCATTATTAAATGTATTTAAAGTCTTAAATAATATCTAAGAGACCGGACGAGAAGAATATCATATCCTCATCATAACCATGTCAGTTTCTTTACACGTTGTACTCTCTTAAGGTTAACAATGTAAAACCAAGTAAGACGTCTTTCAGTAGAGTGTGGTAGAAACTGGCAGATAACAATCTTTTTATTTTATTTCTGTAAACACATTCGTGTTTGTAATACGTTTGGGCTTCAATCATTTATTTATCATGTGTCGTTAGTGCACCGCTTCAGAAACAAACAGATACAGATACTGCAGCACAAAGCATCAAGCCTGCAGGCGTCCTTTTTTTTTTTCCGAGGCGGAGAAGTCGGTGCGTAATTGTACATGGGGCGGCAGGCAGATATCAGAGGGCTGGCTCACACAGGATTTGAATAAGCAAATAAAGCCTAACCAAGCCAAACGCCAAGCTGTAGCACAGAACGCATCTGGAGGTGCACGTCTGTTTTGTTCGTCGGAGTCGACAATGGTAAACTTACAGCGACACAAAAGGCTTCTCCACCAATAGCAGTGCTTTCCTGCTCAGACACTTACAAAGTGTGGCAACTTTGCGCGCGCCACATGTGCGCAACAGTGCACCACTGAGGTAATACTTAAATACATATTAAATATTTCAAAATAAATTGTTTGTTTCATGCACTGTGCTGTGGCATGTTAGGGATGAGAGCGGCCCCGGCCACAGGCATAGGGGTGGGACACAGCGGCCAGGCGGCTCGTTGGCGCGGTTTTTGAATATTGGATTTCTGGGATCGAGGCGAATCCATTGTGCTGCCATGGGCACGAGGACAGCACGAGCCAGCAGGACAAAGGCAGCAGATGGCTTTCCTGCTCCGATGAATTATTTTGAAGTTAGAGAGACACCGGGGCCATTAAGAGTTGTCCGGGGGGAAATTAAGGAGCAGGGGGGATAATCACCCGAATACGTTAATATAAGATATTCTATATATTAGCGATGGCCAGTGTAGTGGACAACAGCATCAAAGTCTTCTACTACAAGGTGGATTTCTTTAAGGGTTCAAAAATGAGCAAGTCCACCTCTGCAACTGCACATTACCAATAATTATATATTGACAAGTAATAAATAAACAACAACAATAAACAATGCAATCGCCTACACGTGTGAAGAATAAAAAATGTAATTGAAAATACAATTTGTTTTGTTTATTCAACATTGAAAGTGCAATCATTATTTAATCCCAGAAAATCAACTACATACTATTCGAATTTTATTGAAATTTAATATTCTGTATATTTCTCTGTACTGGCGCACGCTCCTTCAACTGCTCACAGAGCCAAGCCATAGCGGGGCGTGGCGTGTACACGGTGTCCGCCCACAAGGACAACGCGTCTCTGTCATTGAGTCCCAAACCTCGTGTTGGAAAAGGGCGCTCAATACAACTGCACCAAGCCTTCAGCCAGCATCGACCTGTGAGCGCTGCAGCCCTGGCTTTCAATGACGAGCAGAGGAGCGACACACGCACGCGCTGGTATGAAATTATTATTATTATTATTATTATTGTGTGATTATTAGGCTGTGGTCATATTTTGATGCAGGTACAGTATAATGGCCTGTACATGTTGCATATAAAATGTAATTCCCTCTGAGGACACATGTTTTAACATGACAAATGTCCATAGTTTTAATATTTCGTCTGCTGGTCTCCGAGCTTGACTAATGAGATTTGTGCAACAACTTGAGGATGACATCTAACCACAGCTGTTTTAATTGTTTTTAAAGTGCTTTATACATAAAGTTCAGCTAAGAGTTGAGTAACGTGTGACATGTGAAAGTTTGGGTTTTACTATACTGTGATATTCATATAATCTAAACTCACATATCTTTACATTTCCTATGTTATGTATGACTATATTTGGCTATAGGTACTGTAACTGGTGTATAGCTATTTGGTGGAGCCTACTACTGCAGTAAATATACTGCAACTATGTGTGTTAAAAAAAAAATAAAGCTGAGTGAAACATAGAGAGACAATCTATAGTCAGTTTTTACCAAATTCCCACTGGTCTTTAACTTTTTGTCATTTGTGTGTAGAGTTCACCTTGTTAAAACGCCTGTCTTGTGAAATCTGTTCCCCTCTCCCTGCCTGTTGCTCATGAGTGTGAGAAAGTCTGACCATGGAATTTCTCACTGCAGTTCATGGATGACTGGTTCACTGTTGGAGAGACATTGTGACTGCCTGGTGAGAGCAGGGGGACAGAAGACGTCTCACCAATGTCTTAAGGCCCCAGCAACAACAGAAGAATCAAGGTGAACATTAGGAGGATGTAACCTTTTGACGTTATATACTGTATAGCTCTTTTTCTTATTGTGCTCTTTAAATGTATTTACAATACCACTTACAGTAGGTTCTACATATCATTATATGGGAATCAAACATGACATACATATTTTCATGAGTATAAATTATGCTGTAACTGTTCTTAAGTCAACATCAGTCTACATGCTCAATTTTTGTAAGATAAAGTTAAAAGCTGTTCATTAAATATGTCAGTCAGTAACATCTTGGAGACATTGACATGCTCAAGCAATCTTAAATTAAATAGTGGAACTATCAAAGAGGAGTCTGTGAAACCCAGAACCCCCCATCACAATAGCAAGGAAGAGAAACATCATCACAATAAAATGAAAAGTGATATTAGTTACTGTAAAATAAATACAATCTCTGTTCATATAAGAAGGATTACGAGTCCAAATTTTTAGTATAGTAAAGCTCAAAGTCAGATGTTTTGACAAAATATATACAGTGTTCTCATTTACTGAATAGAATCACCACACTTGAAAAAAAAAACTGTCTTGAAAAAAAATCAAAGTTTCACGTGACCATCTCCAAAGCAGTTTTGGCAAAATAAATTCAGTTTCAAATGATTGTAATGATTACAAGTACACTTTCCTCGGTATGGGTGGATTTTCAGATGCTTTGTGCTTCATGCACAAAATGATTCGCAAGAGACTGATTTCAGATGTCTCAGTGATATTCAAAAAAAAAAAAGAAAGAAAGAAAGAAAGAAAGAAAGAAAGAAAGAAAGAAGTTAAGGGGATGATAGGATGCAGAAGGACAAATAAAGCAACTCCCTCTCTGTGTGTGGTAGTATTCTTTCAGCTGCTGAATAAACAGTATTTTGCCTGGCGTCTTTTTTACAGTAAACACACACACACACACACACATATATACTATAATAAACAGTTGTGTGCTTTTTATTCTCTGAGCTACACGTGTAGCTGATAGTTATTAGTACTGATGAAGGTGTAGTCATGCGTCTGTCTCTGGTTCAGCAGAGTGAGCGACTCTTCCCCGCACGCGCCGAGGTTCACTCAGGCGAAAGCAATTACTCTGTGGCACGCGCCAACCAGCTGAGCTGTTGCGCATGAGCGCGAGGAACTAAAACTGGCTATATAGACACAGATATAAGTATTATAAGTATTATACAGCCCTGTAACAGAGTTTACGTTTACATTTCCAGCAGTTAGAAGTAGTTTTTCTTGTCGCTAACATTAATAACAGTGGACTGTTATGTTCTAAGCAGCACGCACAGAAAATGTCCTAATTTGAATGTTCCCGCGCAGCAGCAGATGGGACCATACAATAGATGGGGCCCACGCGTTGAATAATTGAGTCCAATTTGAATAACTGTCGCACGTCTGACGCGTGCAAGGAGAATCCCTGCTTTTCCCAGGCTTCGTGGAAAAACCGTTGGCAGCCCCTTTTCCACTTCAATGGGAATTTAGCTTTTCACTGCTTTATAGTTGTGGGAGCGTCTTCAAAAAAAAAAAAACCCTGGGAAACGACTTCAGTTCACCTCCACATGATTAAACCCTGTGTCAGACTCTTCATTATACAGAGCTGCTGCAGCTGCAAACACAAGATGTTTTTCCACGTTTAATGTCTGCATGGGTCTTATTAACCGAACGGGCCAATATGCACACAGGATCATCATATATGAAAGACATTTGAAGCACACATAACTGTCAAATACTAAAACACCGTATTTTAAACAGACACCTATGCTATGTCATATTATATATAGCTTTAAAAAAAACTTATTTTAAGCAAAAAAAAAGAAATCACATTGGTTATTAAATGAAATGTACTGCATTTATAAAAGCATTTGTATCACTAATAGAAGCCACATTAAAACTGATAGCTAATCAGATCATAGTATTGTTCACGTTGCCAAGCAATGAAGTATTCGAGAATAATATAAAATAAAATAAAGAATAAGAATGTTATAAATCACACGATTGACGTTTTCGAAATAATAACGGTCTTAAGGTTGTGGGTGATGTCTGAAAACAAAACAAGCCTACAGCAATTGAAAACCTATAGATATTCATATATTATGCTTTTATGCCACCAGTTTCCTTAAAAACATATAGACATTAGCACTTAACTCTGTAATGTATACCTGAATTATTATTGTTATTTATTATACAAAATGATACTAAAATAATAACATATACACCTATTTATATTTCAACAGGAATAGACCTGTTTAGGCCGCACTGGCATTGACATTGTCCCCTAAATCGTGTCAGAGTGTTTTCCATTGTCCTTTTCCTTTAGGGAATTGTACGATTAGTCAGGAATACTCGTGGGAAATCCCCCTCCTCCCACAATACTGTCTCTCGGTGTCTATGACAGTTGGACTTGTCCAACAGATGGTCCGAGGTGGCACGCGCCAAGCACGAGACTTGCCCATAACCCCTCCCCACCCCAACAAAGACACACACCCACATCCTGCAGAGGCCGCTTGACCGGAAAAGTCAATCATCCTATAATCTGCGAACAGGCAGAGACTGGTGCAGAGACTGGTGTGACACTGTTACTATCTATTTTTCAAAACGCTCCCAGCTGCTACATTATCACATGCAAATATATAAAATAACATATATGTCAAATGTATTGATACGGGCATATATGTGCGCAGTAATATTCTGGCTTGTGTTTTGATGCTTAGCATATTCCCACTGAAGACATCAGAGCAAAAAAACAAAACAAACAAACAAAAAAAACGTACATTTAAATTGTACTTTCATTATTAGGTAATAATCATATACTTTAACAACATTAGATGTGTGAGACAGTTTACAGTCATTTAGAGAAACCAATCGAACTCGACACCTGCACACACCTGCAGGTGGAGCGGTATAAATTTACCTTGCGGAGTATGAACCTTTTATGCCACCGTTTGGTGGTTTAAAGTATTACAGCTCACCTGAATGAATGCCAGGATCAAATGTGGCATGTCATGCTTTTTAAAACAGAGATGGAAGAAAAAGATTTCCCACAGAAAATGTTTCACTGTCTTGTAGGCTGCAAATGAGCTGCTGAACAGTGTTACTGAGATATTAGTGGTAACTTTTTTTCCTCTTACACAGACACACAATGGTGGAAGTCACCCTTTAAGAGCCTAACTCAATTATCAAACGCAAAATACTGTTTCTTTAAAGGCTCCTTTTCAAATAGTTTCTGAGACTGTTACACTGCTGGTCTGTGGTTTGCGTCAGTGTCATCATTACATTTGTCTAAACTTGTAAGCAGCTATTAGTGTGGTTTAATTACTTCAGGCTATGTGTCATAGGCACAATAAAAAGCCTTCAAAGGGTTTGTGTCTGTATTAGACATTAAATCTGCAACCGTCAGATAGATAATATCCAGTCTGCACGAAATCGTTAAATAAGGAGGTTTTACCACTATTAGATTCATGAATATTGGAATTAATGTCTGTGACACTCCATGACAATATAAATATTGAAAAATTTTCTTTTACAAACAGGAAAATAGTGGTCTGCATCATAATGAATTATCATAATTTTTATTGCCTTAATCCATCATTTTGCGCAAAACGAATATTTCGAACTCTTTCTCCATTTACATTAAGCAAGTGTTATTTTTTTAGAGGATTTTTTTTGTTATTGCAACAAAAAAGAAACCACCAGATGGACCTCTTCTGTGTGCAAACTAAGGGGGTCCCAGTGAAGGTGATTTCATGGCCATTTGTAGAACTGGGAAAGCCTGTTTGCTAACTGACTTACTATTCAGCTGTTGGCTCTGCACTTTACTGACACTCACTACCACAGTTGCATAACATGAATATATATATATATATATACACATACATATATATATACATATATATATATATATATACATATATATATACACACATACTCGGTTTTAAGTAGCCTATTTGTACTGCCCCTTTAACTTCTGAGCCGATTGCCAACAAGCAACAACCTGTAACAGGCTCAGCGATCCTCCCCCTGATGGATTATTTAGCAGGCGCTGAGTCCCACGTCGCCATCTGCCATAAGAAGAAAAACACTGAGGGATTACTCTCCACATGATAAACGATATTAGCTTATCTGGACGTAACCAAGGCAAACCAACAAGTTGAGCAGAAAAAGCTGTGTACTGGATCTTTAGTGGATCGCAAAAGCCAAACGCAGAGAGAGAGAGAGAGAGAGAGAGAGGATTACTGACTCACGTCGTCGTCAACATAGACAGCAGGTCAGTTTACAAACACAGAACTGACTTTTTGTTTCAACATGCAAAACTTGTCGCGTGCTCAAACCCAAAGCTCGTGAATGGGAACGACGTTTGTTTTGAGCACTGGGGGGGTGCGGGTGTGAGAGTTGGACTTTGCAGCATCAGTCAGATGAGTGTTATATGGAAGCTGTGAGAGGGATGCTGATCCCAGACGCGCGGTGAACTGAAGCCGAAGCCGGAGCCCGAGCCGCGCAGACCCAAAGGGAGGGAGTCGTTCAGTCCGCAGCCGTCATGGTGGTGGAGGGGGACAGGGCGCTGCTCGCCGCAAGGCAAGGGGATGTGCAGTCTCTAAAGGCGCAATTAGCGGCAAAGGCGCTCAACAGCGACGTAAAAGACGTGCTGGGGGCTTCGCCGGTTCACCACGCAGCCCGAGCTGGTAAACTGACCTGCCTGCGTTTCCTGGTGGAGGAGGCAGGGCTACCTGGCAACTGCCTGGCGAACAACGGGGCAACGCCGGCGCATGACGCAGCAGCCACCGGTAACCTGGCCTGCTTACAGTGGCTGCTGACCCAGGGTGGATGTCGGCCAGAGGTGAGTGACCTGAGCTGTAGGTGGACAGGCTGAAGTGTGACAGGCTGCAGCCCAGTTCTCTGTTTCCTCTTCATATTTGATTAGGCAAAAAAACTCCTCTCCACCTGGACCCTGTAGGGCTGGACAGTTCCAGCTCTGGTTCAGTGGATGTCATGGTACTCTAATTCTACTTTCTTACTTCTGAAACATTATTTAGATCATTAACATACCAACAAAACCCAAAAGGTCTCACGAGGTGGTTGAATAACATGAATGACATCCTTTACACAGTGTGTTTGTTTCTGTATAAAGAGGCACTTCCATAAGTCATTACTTGACCAAAGGGCAAACAATATGGTCCTCAACTAGTCACGACACTATGATTTCACTTAATTGTTGTATCCATGAGCCATGATCAGCCATCGGTCCATTGACAACAGAAAATGATTAATACAAGAGGATTTATCAGAAGAACTGCCTGCAGCAGGTCACCAATGGCAGATTTTGAATCAACACAAATAGACAGTGTTGGCATGAGTGGAAAACACACTGCTGTCTATCAAAACAAAAAGATCCAAAGGCACCCACAAGCCCCTAAATGTGTTGTTCTATTGCATTTCATTGGAAATGCAATGGAACTCCCTTGTGTTAATAATATGTTACTTGGGAAGGTTCTGATGTAAAACCCACAGTGCTGCACTTTATGTTCCCATGGTAATAAAGTATGCAAAACTGGATTTGCAAATGTAAATACCTCTTAAACAGATACTGTGGCTCAGAGAACACAAATATAAATACACGACAGTTGATTTTGCTATGAAAATGGAGGGGATGTGTGGTGTTTTAAGCAGCAGGGCTAAGCCTTTACATGACGGAATTAAGCTTCTGGGACTCAATTACTTTATTTCCTTGTCCCTGCTGGTAGTAAGATGCAAAGTTTTCACACCAGGGAAGGAATGCAGCATGTACTTACTACACAGTAGGAGTAGGAGTCTTAGTGGAAGCTGGAGAACAGTTGCACTATGCTCTCCAAAGAATACGATCATGTCACACAAAATTTACGCAGTGCATGCACATGTTCACTAGTATTTACGTAGCCTTTATGGTCTGTTGTTTTTCTTTCAAAACGCATAATAAATACAGTCAGAAGCCATCTGTTTTCAGTCTTCTCATGCCATGCTGCTTATGCTGCATTTCGGATCATTCACTAGCCAAGACATGTGGATGCATGCTTGCTCCACACACAAAGGAGCAATCTAGCTGAGTCAGCTTTTTAAGGTTTTCTAAGAATTCCAAACTCTGAGCTTTCTGAGCCTTTTTGATTTGTTTTACAGGACAGGGACAGTTCTGGCGCCACCGTTCTCCATCTTGCATCCCGCTTCAGCCACCATGAGGTCACTGATTGGCTGCTTAAGAGTGGTGAGGTGGACCCTGGGGCCTCGACCGATACAGGTGCCCTACCTGTTCACTATGCTGCTGCCAAGGGAGACCTGCCGTCTCTCCGACTGTTACTGGGGCACAGTCCAAGGTGCGAGCATTATGGTTTATTTAAAGCACTCTGTAAGCTTTACTATGTTCAGAAAGTGAACAGTCATCTCCTCTTGCTGTTGTGTAATAGTTATTGTTTACAGTGCAGAGGTCTGTCTGTCTGTCTGTCTTTGAGTCAGCTCCCTATAGAAGCTCACAGAATAATTCAGGGAGCAATCTAAATACGTTGTGCTCAAATCCCATTCAGAAAAAACCCTCTTACTGGTTTAACGCTTCCATGCTCCAATGCTTTTTAAATTTGTTGATTATATCTCAACATCAGTGTCAGTGTCGTACACTAAGTAGGTAGGCACACTGGTTATAAATGAATAGAAGATATGGGGATAAATGATAAACTGACGGAAGGTACGTGCATTGGTGCGATTTCAACAGCAAACCACTTTCCATTAAGGAATGGATAGTAAATACTTAAGCAGGTAAACAGCTGTGTCTGATAAATTGTTCTGACCTTTTCTGACCTTGGCAGTGTAGCAGCTTGTCAAGGCACTAACAGCAGGCCCCGCACCTCCAATATTGTCCAGTTGCACCCCAGACAGGTGCACAGCTACTGAAAATTTAATGAGTCTCAGGGACACGGTAGCACTCCGATAGCACGGTCCCATTCACTCCTCACCTCCACCCTCCCTCTGTTGCTGTTTACTGCCATCTCTATGGCGACAGTAGCACAGTAGCTCCAGCCTGTGATAAGGTAATGAGGAAAACAAATCCGTTTGAATAGACCGATAACCACTAGCCTCAGGCATTGTTCAGGATGGGACATTGCAGCAGTGAGATAGCATTGTTGTTTCAGGGTTTATTACAAGCCACAAGTTTGTATCAGAATTGTAAGAGGTAATTGGATAGCTTACTGTTTGTTCTACTTGAAAAATCACAAGGATAGAATGACCCCCCCCCCCCCCCCCCCCCCCACAAAATTAAAAAAAAGCCCCCCCCCTTACAGCAACAATTTAGAAACTGACAGCCTAATAATAGTAATTGTGCAGTTACACAACAGCTATTAGTAAACACCTACTAGATTTTAAAATCTCAACAACAATCTCATATTTTAGTAAAGACTTGGCAGCTTGCTTAGCGGGTTTAGAGTTTTTTTGGGGGGGGGTTGGTGGGGTGCTGCTTTGTCTCCCTGTATTTTAATGTTCGTTAGATTGATCATCTCTTTGATCATTGGTCATTTGCACATTCAGCCCAGTGATCCAAACCCACCAGGCACATGTGCTGTGCCTCTGCTGATAGCCTCAGTACACAAAAGACTGAATGGATGAGCGAGAGAGAGTGAGAGAGAGAAAGAGAGAGAGGGAGACTAAAGACAGGTTATGCAATCAGTTGGCGCAGATAAAGATCTTTGACCAGGTCATAATTCCTCAGCATTAGGATATTCTACACAGCTAGCTTTCTAAACATACTACAGGGCGTGTTAGGATGAGGGTTAGGTCTTACAGGGGCATGACCGGTTTTGTGACAGCTTATTTCTCTCTTCTTGTTTCACTGGTTTGCAGAACAAAAATAATTGACATCTAAATGATAAGTATGGCTGCTAAACAGTAAGACATGAGTGCTACACGTTGGATAAAATGCCACAGTTCAGTTTAACAAGAATTCAATGTAAATTAAATGTAATGTGTGATTTTCACAAACTTTGGCAAAGAGCCCACAGTACTACAAACTGTACATGGTGTAGGAGCATTGTGAAGTTAACTGTCATGTTAAAGCCTTGTATGCGCAGTTCTTAAAGTGAATGATTATATTCATTGGACAGGACTATTACTGGGACATCAGTTATGTCCCTAGTTAAGGATGACAACATTGCTCTTTGTTACTATGTAAGTGGAGGGGAAGGGAAGAGACAGTGTACAGACTATTACTGAGGTAAATTCATCACAGGAGGATCACAACAGGAAATAGATCAAATGTCTACTGCTTGAGAGTGTCTTTTTCCCTTTGAGTGACAAAGTGATGGACAGCATCGTATCATTTGTGCCAGCTGCTAGCTGTGTTGTCACACAAGGCTAACCACTGCCAGTGCTCCTTGAAATCGACACGTGTTCTTCAAAAGCACTTTGTGCGCTCGAGAGTTGTGTCAAAGGCAGAGTGTGCATCCAACTGTTTCTAGCGATACATGCAACTTTGTCACTCTCAGTGTTTGTGGTTTGGATTAACGAGATTCGTAAGCTTCTCTCCTCCACGTACTGCAGTGCACTTTTGTTACATTCATGTATAATTAACCTGTCTGCCCACTCCCTAATGAGAGAACCGCAAATTACTCCCCCTTCTTATTTTGAAATATTTAAGATGTGGTCATTTTAACTTCGAACATTTCCCGCAATCACACAACAGGACCTCTTCTAAAAACAAACCTAAGCCATAGACTTATCTGAAAACTTACACCTAAAAAAAATCCATTGATCAGCAGTGCAGATGCAGCATTTTATATCTGAAACGAACATAATTATTCAAATGTAGTTTTACTGTGTGGGCTTTGATCAATTTTGGCCTCGAGCCACATCCCTGTGAGAGAAAGCTTTGCAGGGTCATGTTTGTGTCTACACAATCCACCAGCCCTGCCTCTCGTTTTTCTCACCTTCCCTCCTCCTCTCCATCCTCTCACTCTGTCTTGGCCACTGGCGAACCTGCATTAAGCACATGGCAAGTGGGGCAAAGCCAGTGGGATGGTAATCTTCTTAGGAGACTCGTAGCTCATTTGTCAGTATCCAAATAAAGCATGACCTTATGGGACTTAGCAGGGAAGTGTTCATTCACTCCCTGACCTCCTGCTGTGATTGACAGGATCTGAGACAAGGGGGAAAACCGCATCAGATGAGCTTTTTTTTAATCAGAGGTGGAGCTCAGGGCATGTAGAAGGAAAGAGGAGCAGGATTTGTCTCAGCATTGCTGTTGTCTTGTCTCATATTCATCATCTGTTAATACATAACCACAAGTGAAATAAAGAAGTGACACAATGAACAGGTTAGTGACAGTGCCGCAGGTCATTGTTTAGTTTCTTCTGACAGATGTAGGGAAATGGGTTCGCAGTCAGCCTTAAAAAAAGGGGAGACTGCTGGAAGAAGATGATGCTAAGTTAAGCTAAGTTGTTCAACTACTTGTTTGTGCCCGATCATTTACCAAAGCCTCCATGATGGAAGTTTGATCTTCACAAGTCTATTTATTTTTTAACCTTTCAACTTTCCCTACAGCGTTGTTAACTCCCAAACTAAGAATGGTGCCACACCGCTCTACCTGGCCTGCCAGGAGGGTCATCTAGAGGTTGTCCAATACCTGGTCAAGGATTGCGGAGCAGATCCGAGCATCAGAGCCAATGATGGAATGACACCACTTCATGCTGCTGCCCAGATGGGCCACAATACAGTCATCGTCTGGCTGGTGCGTTGAAATGTCAGGACGCTACATATGTATATACACATCGCCTATATATTGTTATTTTAAGATTACATTTGAATCTAGTGGTGGTTTGTGGACATTGTAATTAAGATGAATTAAGTATATAGAGGACAATGTATGTCAAACAATAAATTACCTCAATATATTACAAGTGCTGCTGGAAGTTTGACCTCTTAAAATTTTTGCCCTTCTCCATGCACATTAGAAGTAGGTGAAGTTCAGCCATAAAGATCTACCACACTCTTATATTTACTACATTATTAAAAATCAATAATTGGTGTCATTATTCTCCCTACTATAGATAAGTTTCACCGAAATAAGCTTGACAGACAAGGATGGTGACGGGGCCACAGCCATGCACTTTGCAGCGAGTCGGGGCAATGCAAAAGTGCTGAGCTGGCTGCTGCTGCACGGCGGAGAGATTGTCACTGACAACTGGGGAGGGACGCCGCTTCATGATGCAGCGGAGAACGGGGAACTTGAGGTGCGTGCTTCTATCTTTTTTAAAAGTGACATAAGGTAAACAAGGTTCTTGTTGATTTCGTATTATAGTAAGACAAGTCACCACAGGAAGGTGCCCGATGGCGGTCCCATCTGTAATATCTTAACAATGTGTTGTTTTAGTTGACATATAAAGCTAATTTCTCTAGTTTTATCATTCGTTAACTATTTCTTAAAAACTGTTATATTATAGGGGAAATAATATAAATGGAATATGAAGGCTTTCTCCAGACGTGACTGTCTACGAAACAGTCAAATATTCACATAGGTCATGTTGAAGCATTATAATCCTCAGTGTTTGCATATATATACTAGGTTTCACACTTAACCATCTCTTTTGAATGAAAGGCCGCTAGCCTATTCGTTTGCTACCACACTTACCTACTATTTTGACTGCAGTTTTATTCAACCCAGGACGGGTCATCTGTATGGTGAGGGTTCATGACGTGAATTAAAGAGAAAATGGCCCACCCCTTTCTATGCCTTGAGGTGGATGCAGTATTTTTACATGTAATTGTGAAATGCTGGAGTCTATTATACAGAGGAATATTCTACCAAAAGCTGAACATGACATTTGATATTTTACCGACAAAATTTACTTTCCATTTGTGGTATTTAATCACTTCTTTGCCTTCTACGAGGCCAGTCTGAGCACTTCAACTTATTCTCATACTCATTCTCATACTTTAAGCACAACAGTCACTATCACTGCCAGTGTGTCATTTTGTCTGTTACTCTTTCACATTCCCCCGCAGTGCTGCCAGATCCTTGTGGTCAATGGTGTGGACCTGGGTATCAGGGACCAGGATGGTTTCACAGCAGCAGACCTGGCCGAATACAACGGCCACTCACAGTGTGCCAAGTATCTGCGCACTGTGGAGAACATGGTAAGAGACGCAGCGATGCTGCATCGTGTGTTGTATTATTATTGCATTACTCACGAAATGATTTTCGATCAACATGAGGGAACAAGTTGTACATTTAGCACAGCTGTACACCCTAAATATGCACTTTCATATCAGAATTGTGTTCCACTTGCCATTTAAAAGTTCCACTTCCTTTTCCAAGCCTCAGGTGTTACAAATCTCAAGGGGTCATATGATTAAAGGGATAAGAAAGAAAACTACTTGTGCTAAACTGTTTTCTTAATACTTGTTTTTCAAATCAATATCATCATTTTCTTCGAGACTCAAAAATATCTTCCACAACCTGTGTATTGAAAAAGAAAACACTATTGTTGATCTATTAATAATTTAAACTTCAGCTATAACATAATGAGGTTGGTATGTAGACTGCTAATTTTACGAGAGCCACGATGCCTGATAAAATGCTTAAGGAATTACAACATTTGTCTGTGAAGTACTGGGACACTCGTTAAATTCTCATCAAACTTGGCATATGTCTTACTGATGTGTGTGTGTTTTTTTTTTTTACATAATACTAATTGGTCCTGTGGGAGCTCAACTCATACAGATCAAAACAAGAGAACATCCAGTATTTGTTCCAGACGGAGAGCATTCAGGAAGAATGGCTTGTGAAATGCAGCCTTGTTTGGCCCATTAATGGGCAAAGCCTAATACTCTATCTGGAATCATCAGAAATTATCATATCTTTGATGAACCAACTCTAGGTCATTATTTGCCTACAAGACAAAAAAAACAACACTGAAAAACACCTTACAGAATAAGCACATTGAGCCATCTCTGACCGGCATGACTTTTTCTCAGTTAATTACCACAGTTACGACAAGTATTAGCACACAACCCAGAGTGGCCTCCATGGCTTCAATCCACTTAAATCCCCAAGTGGCTTGAGGAATAATATCTCCTCCCCACCGAGCTGTCTGTGGTGCGCCAAGTCTTCCCAGGCGGGACATTCAGTCAATTCATTCGTGCACTGTGGGAAAAGCAGAGGGCCCCAGAGTCTTCAGCTTTGAGATGTTTCATTAGCGTGCAGTAATTAAAATCATAATGCTGTTCTCCTCGTGTAAATCATCACAGAATGAAAGGTGGTTGGATGGGAATTTATTAATAATATTAATAATATAAAATAAAATGACAATTCAAATCAAGAAATATATCATTTATCTGGCTTTTATAAAGATATTGTATCCTTCTGCATCTAGATTTAAAGAGTCAGACACATTTTAATTTTAATTCTTTGCTGTTGTTGTTTTTTTTTATTACTGTGGTAATCTGTAAACATGCATCCTCTGACAGAGTGTTGAGCACCGTGTTTTGTCCCGGGACCCCTCAATGGATCTTGAGTACAAGCAGCCAGACTCCGGCCTCTCGTCCCCAAACACCACTATGCCCCCTGCCAACCAGGTGGGACACTTTGAAGTAAGGTCACCATCCAGCTCCCTATCCAACTACGACTCAGCCAGCTCCAGTCAGTCCAGCACTGGGGAGAAGAGGAGCAGCCTAACAACGTCCCGAGGCCCACCTGCTCAGCTGAACACAGTTCACACAGGTCTGAAACTTTCATAACAGTTTGCTTTCAACCAATCAAACAAAGTCTGCAGTGACTTTGCCACTTACAGTCACTCAGTAATAAATCTTCAACAGCCGATTGCTGAATACCTCAGCAACTCATCTAAGTATAGGCGACAACATGCAGGAGTTTGTTTGCTGTTGTTACAAGTCACTTGTGCACGATATACTGGTGCTGCACCCTACTGGTCTTTGTGGAGAAATTTTGTTGTAGTTGCCCCAACACAGTAACTCAAGATTTCACCTTTACGTTCAAATGGTGTATTTAGAAAATGGAACTAATAAATTCTGAGCAATTAAATCAATGCTTTGTACAGTTAATTTAAATCAGCATTTCACCTTGCCTTGGTTCCTTGGTTTTCACATAGGTGCATCGGAGTCTGCCATTTCTGACATGCAGGCGTATATGGACATGCTAAACCCAGACATTGGCGGTGACACGCTCAAAAAGAATGACATCCCGGCTGATGCCACCTCCAAGCACCCACCGCCACCACCACCAACCTATCCACCTCCACCTCCCCCAGTCTCTCCACCATTACCCCCTCCACCTCCGAGCTACCCAGCACCACAGCCCCCTCAAGAGCCCACGTCAGCTGAGTTCCTGAAAGTGAAAAGCAACTTGCGGCACGTGGAGAGCAACACTACCAAAAAGGAGGTAAGATGCTATGGGCTACTCTATGAATTCAAAATATGAAGCTGTAAGTTGAGAATCAGATCGCTATATATGATCTAGAATTCTATAGAATTTCCTTTGTGATCACAGATGCAGTGCATGTCCAAAAATGTGTGTTGTGTGGACGAAGATATGCATTGTAAAGACAAGCAAAAAGACAATGTGATTTCTGGTCTCTCTTATGTGATGATCAGTATCACATGGTAGTTTGTTATGCACAGCAGGTTTGGGTAATTGTAGCTTATATATGCAAACATTTGTTTCATAAAATTGTAGATTTTCCATGTTTTGAAATAATGAGTGATATAGAAATATTGAGTGCATTTGGTATAAATTGGCCATTAGATACCATTTTGCCTTCTGTCTAATAAGTTGGTCTGTTGCTCTGATGTGTAACAGTGTGCCTCGTCAATGATGTTATTGTGTTAGGATGGCTAACGAGGATAACGAAGATCCTCATTACCGTGACAGGCTGCTGGGCTGACACACAAGGGTTGTTGTGATGGGTTCGATTTTAATTCCGGTAATTAATCTGGCCACAGATCACTCAGAAGTGTCTTTAAAGAGCTGTCAGGCAGCAGCAATTAAAACTGACATCAACAATAGCTTCAGTGATGCTTCTTGTGCAAAGCAGCAGTAAAGTACGTTGAAACTTGTTGTGAAGTTGTAATTCTAATTTAATTGTTGAGTTGCTAACAGATAACCAATCTGAGGGATCCCTTTAACCCCATTAAGAAATAACTGAGGCTATGTTTATCCTTAAACCCCACAAAAGAATTGAGATGGCAGATGGGTTAGAAATGTGAGAAATGGTTAGAAATAAAACAACAAAGTTTTAATTTGTTGTTTTTTGTTGAAATAATTATTCTTTCCCAATGGGTTGTCAGGTGGCACACCTCTACTCCAAATGTGTGTCCACCAGTAAGACCTGCAAAGAATGCAAATGTATTGACTTTAAGGTGTTCTGTAGTTCAAACGCAGCAACAGTGTCCTGTCTCCAGGGTGAGCTTTATGTGTTTTGCGTGCACACGCATGTGCCATTGGCTATGTGGGAGAGACTTTAATTGGTGCCGCCCCCTCATCCCTCAGGTGACCACCTCAGGGCGTGCCCTCATTAACAATTTAGCACAAGGAACACATGCACACATTCATGCACACACACAAACACACACAATTAAGAGCAGTGTGTACCATCTACATTGGGAAAAACAATCTACCTTGGGTGCCATACTAACAAGGAACCTCATTCAGGGAAACAGCAGATCAGATGGACCAGTTGCACAACATACAGACATACTGTATATACAGCTTGAATTTAAGAAAAGTGTGGGAAACGCGTTGAATCAAGTATTAAGTGAAATAAGGGTTGCAGCATTTTTTAGTTTGTTTGTGTTGTTTTCTTTGCGACTGTTCTCTCAGCTCATTTGTATGTATTTGGCTTGACGTCAGTGGGGAAGCTACAGGAAATTCCCAAAAAATGTTTAGTGGCACATTTATTCGTTAGAGCTACAGTTGTCCCTTCAGGAAACTTGGTTCATGCTTAGCATATTTGCCAATACATTTTGGCGACAGTGTGAGCCACTGAATTCTGAAATATACAAATGATCCTCAAGCTTGAGAATTGTGTGCAGTCAGCCATGGTGAGGGCAGAACTGGGGACTTTTCCTTTTGCATAGGAGGCACTGGGCAGGGTTGGGAGTGGTTTTTCTGTGGGCTAGTGGTGACATCATTGTCACTGCAGTGGACAGCCCAATAGGTTATTGATGAGGCCTGTGGGTAAAGTGAGAGGGCAGGTAAAGTGACAGGTGTAGCGCTGAGTGGAGAGGTGGTGACGCTGTGGATCTGGTAACTGCTACTGTGAGCTGCTTAGCTTAAGATTCTGTCCTGACTGGAGGAACGCTACAAGAGTGGATTTCTAACACTAAGGTATGATGTTAAGAGGAATAAAGGACTTTGTTTTTTTAGAGGGAAAGTGATATCAAAAAATGGGCAGCAGATTCAGTAATCATATAAGCTTTTATAAATTTCGGCTCGTCTGCTTGGACCTGTTCGATTAGCTTCGTAGCTGAATGTGTTGTATTTCTTGCCTTGTTTGAATTGTGTTGCTTCTTGGTCTTTCTAGCTTAATTCATTGTTTAAAAAATTTGCATTTAACTATTTACTTTTTTTAACATTACAAAAACAGTCTGTGTATTACCTTTTGAAACCTGAGGCGTTTGCAAAACCGCATGCAAATGTAACTGAACCATGTCAAACGGTATCTGGACTAAACAACCTTTCATAACGCTTACAAAACAGAGTGTGAGAACAATTATATAACAATGACTTTATGCTGACGGACACATCCATATAATAGGGAGAAGGTTATCTGTGTGTACGTCTGTGTGGGGGATGGTAGGGTGTCGCTAAAACCTTTTGTACATTTGCTATTGTTGGACCATGTCCCTGGAGGATGACAATAAAACCATCTGTAGCGCTCGCCTGCTCACATTACCCTCCCACCTGATGAGTGCTCAGGGGACCATTTCTTTGACAGCAGACATGAGTCAACACAACTAAACAGGATTATAAGAACTCAGAACATGAGACCACAAAGAAGGAGAGGTCAGGGGTCAGCTGTCAATTATTTTCTACTCATACGTTAACATCAGACATCTGCGTGTGGAGTCTCGATTTGTGAGAAGTCATTTTTTAAGTCCATAAACGTAAAAAAATGTAAATGAACTGAAGTCGGATTTGAAAGGCAAAGTAACTTTATATTTTACTATGCTGTCAAAAGGTACCCTTGCAGTTGTCAGTTAAAAAGAAAATATACCACAACAAAGAGCTTTTTAATATTATGTCATATTTACAGACTATTTTGTGATGTGCTTTTGCAAGATACCATAATGAAGAGGAAAATATTTGATTCAACATTTGTTGGCTAATACAAAATGCAAATGAAATGGAAAACACATCCACAGTCTCTGTGTGTCTTGCTCAAAATGCAAGGTGAACTTCATTCTTGCAAATGTGTAATTACTCTGAAGTATGTATAGTCTGAAACACAACAGTCAAGATTGACAGGAGTTTGATATACTGCCCAGGTTCAGAATGGTGTCAGAGGCGAAAGTGAGCATACTCAATTAAATGGAACGAGTTAATGTCCTTTGACCCAGCTCAGTGGACAGAAGGTCTCTCTTACACCGGACCCAATGCTGCATGCAGACTCATGTTCTGAGCCCTTCTAATCTTTACATGAAACATGCTGTTTTTTTTTTTTTAACTTGAACTGAATTAGAGCCTTGCTCTCTTATTTAAATAAAGCTGCTTTGGTCACAAGAAAGAGCTAATCTGGCAACAAACCCTCCTAACTATATTTTACAGTTCATTTCAAAAGCAATGCTTGTCGATAGAAATCAATTTCTTGCTGATTATTTATCATTTGTCACTGATGACTGATAAATCTGTTGGCAACTAACATCATTTTGCCTTTTACAGAAATTACTACACAAGGAATTGTACATTACTGTGTACATGTTTTGCATTTGTAACTATATCACAGTTTTCAGTAGGGATTATTTTCACTACTGATTAATGTGCCATTTCTTTTCCATAAAATACAAAAAAAAACCCCAGAAAGCACAGATCTCCAAGTTGTTTACAGTCAATTTGTCCCGTCCAAAATCAGAAAGACAAAGACAAATTATAATAAATAATAACAATAATAAAAAAAGTATTTTTATTAGCCAGAATGGACTCAATAAATATTTGATTTTGGTCAATCAAAACAGAGTTCCTTGATTGATGAAATAATTTGTCTTCTAATTTTACTCCACCATTCATAATGTATCTCTCACAAGTTTTTTGCCTGCATGGGCTTAGTTGTAAAATTGCTGAGATAATTGATCAAATGCATTTTTAAAAGTAAAATGTAGAGTAAAACAAATGAGCAAGTTAAACTAAAGGCTTTTAAAAACTGTGTATATTTTTCGGCCTGGATTCTTAAATCAATGTTATCATCTCTTGAGAAGCTTACGGCAGGAGAAAGCCACGAGAAGTTGCGGCGCGTGGATTCAAACAGGAAATCACGGACCTTCAGCAAACAGCCCAGTACTGGAGACTACTATAGGACACTGGGCAGCGACACGACTGAGCCCCTGGGGAGCAAAGTCATGGCGCCAAATGAGGAGGTAAGAAAGATTCCTGTCTCTTGGAGTGCCCGAACATAAACCCAATTCTTCTTTCTTTTCTATGCTAAAATCGAAAAATGCAAAAATATGAAAATGTCAATGAATATGAAAATATGTTTGCAATTTCAGCTTCACTATATAAGAATCAGTTAATTTTCTGTTATCTTAACTATTCACAGACTGTATTTGACTTTAAAAGAAACTGAACTAATCTTTAAAAAGACAGAATATTAGAGATATTAAAATATCTCTGGGATTGAGTCAGCCTCTCCTTATAAGGTCCGTTTAAGGTTTGGGTTTGGCCGGGTATTGAATTTTGGAAGTATGTCACTTGTGACTATGTGACTGCACTATTTGCCTGTGCATTAAGCTACTCAGCATGTTGCATAATCTTGTGCACTCTTGAGCTTTTGTTTGCTACCTGATGCAAACTGCCCTTCATTTTCATTGCCTCTTGAGTCTAACTTAGCACGAATTTAAAATGGAATGAACTTGACACAATCCCAGACAGAGTACATTGCAGGCAGTCACCGGACAGAGACATATATTCCACCTATACCCCGAGATCTCATATTTTCCTAAGGCTACGGATCTGTCTTATATTCTTAGTTTGGGTTGAATACAGCACAGGCCATTACCCAGTTTAACATTAAGCCTCAGAACAGTGCTCTGACACCAGCCTCATCAAATCAGTTGTTTGTTTATAGTTGTTTTGATGCTTGACACTGGAATTACTCAGTGTATTCTAAGATTATTGGTTAAAACCTGTGTTTGCTGCCACATGCCTACACAGGCATCCAAATGAATGAATTAAAAGAGTCTGTTGGACTTTCATCTGTGTCCTGGGGGATTATAATCTCATGGGTATGAGGGGTGGGGGTGTTCTGGGTGATATGGAGAATAATCCACATTTAGCCAATTAAAGCCTCAGTGGGGCCCTCCTGGTCTCAGAGGCACTCTAGCAGATGGACCGGCTAATAAACAGGCGCAACGGCACGTGCTGCCAAGATCCATCTGGAGACCTCCCCCGCCCCACCCCCCCAAGTCTCTTGGGGATATGAGACATAAAGGAGGCAACGATAATGTGCACGCGTTTGAAGAATACAGGAGGGGTGGGGTCGAGTTAAATGTCACGGCCTATTAACTTGCATCAAGCAGAGATATGGCATGGTGTCAAAGTGTGTCGAACGCGTGCGTGCTGGGGGAGGTCAGGGCATGGGGGTTAAAGCACTATCACTTGCAGTGACAGATGGCCTCCTCTCATGGTTTTCTCTCCAAATTTTCCCCAAGAGATTAGGTCATATTAGCACTATTATTAGCAAGAGGGTATTAGGTCCTTATGGGATGATTAAAGATGACAGGAAACAGAGGGAAGGTACCTCTATTTGGGCGGCAAACATCTGTCAACAGTGAGTGAATGAATTCATTGCTTGCTCAGCCCAGCCAGAACTTCGACTTGCAGACCAACGCAAACAGTTGCTATTTTATATGGTAAATGAATACAAAAAATGGCCAATGATATGCAAAAAATACCAATATTTACAAAAGGAAAAAAAAGATTTTAATTCCAGATCGTGGTGTTGGAAACACAAGACAAGACAAGAATATCATCTTCATCACCTTTTATAATCCATCTATTATCTACCGCTTATCCCTTGAGGGTCACAGGGGATATGTAGCCAAACCCCAGGACATCGACCAGAAAGCACGGTAATTAGCCCCATGTCTTTGGACGGTAAAAAAGAAGGGAGGAAAATGTAAACTCCAGTAGCTGAATCAGGATTTGAACCAGCAACCTATTTGCTGTAAGATAAGTCCTAACCATGCGCCACCATGCCACCCACTGTTATCAGTGACCAAATATTGGCTAACAGACAATAGTACTATGAATTTGCTATGAGGAACTGATGTGATAACAAAAAGTTAATGAGTTCAATGGGCATAATACTGGGCTGTCC
The DNA here is from genome assembly GCA_016785345.1 of Trinectes maculatus. Taxonomy (NCBI): domain Eukaryota; kingdom Metazoa; phylum Chordata; class Actinopteri; order Pleuronectiformes; family Achiridae; genus Trinectes; species Trinectes maculatus. The sequence continues at coordinate 177,885 of JAFBJQ010003144.1, forward strand.
TTCATCTCTTCCAGGGCTCAGTGTTACTGGAGGAGCCTACTGACAGCCCCACCCACAATTCTGAGAATGGCACCACAGAGGAGTCAGTCCCACCCCCACCTCCACCACCTCTTCCTCCTCCAGGCAACCCAACACCAACACCTCCTCCACCTCCTCCACTGCCCCCAGAGACACCTACCAACCAGAATAATGCCAGTGCCACCACAACCAACCAGCGACGCCCATCTTCCTCATCAGGAAGTGAGTGTTCCGTACACTTTTTCCTAGTCTCCTCTAGTTTCTTAATCCTAATTTTTTCTTTTAAATTCCTACTTTTCCTAATAATAAAAATATGTTCAGAAAAAAGGTGGCTCATTTATGCAATGCAACCATGTCCAATTATTCATAGAAACAGGATGAGAAACGGGTAATCTCACTGGGTACAGATGAGTTTAGTCTGACCCTAGATTTCTAAGTAACAGATTATAAATTAATGATGTCGGGTTACGATTACCTTGAGAACTGGTTTAGTGTTCAGCCATTTCCTTAAGTGCCCCACTGCCCTGATGCTGCTGTCGGACAGTGGACATGCTGATTTCGTTGCATTGTGACTTTAGATTTTGAGCATGTAAAGAGTTTATAATTTGTAAAATTAACTTTATTGGTTCTTATTACTTTTGAAAAAGCACAATTTTATGGCAAAAAAGACTGTAGGGTAAGGTGTGGCAATTTGACCTAAATACACACATTATTCCTCGGATTTCACCCAATCAGCTTTAAGAATTGAAAGCTTTTAAATTTGAGAACACTGAATTAAATCAAGGATCCTTGCAAAGTTTAGGACATACAAACAAACAACAGTAAAATGAGGAGTGACGAGCGCTAAAAACAATTATTTTTCCTCTTCGGTACTAAATATTCTGCCAATTTTCTTCTTTGTTTATGTCAAGCAAACACTGTTCGGTTAATGTTGCATGATCTGTTTCCCCATTAATCCCCTTTCTTTACATTTGTGTCGACTTGTTCTTTCTTGTCACCGGAACTATTCCCATGTGTTTCTGTTTTTGTTTTTTTTGTTTTCTTTTATCATTCCTCTTTTTGCATGCCATTATATGTGCTGCTGCTACATCAAGGTGGGGATATATCTGCCTCTCAAGCAGAGGGAGTGGCAATGAGACAGAAGAAGAGTAAGTACAGACTGCCAAGCACGGTTTTATCTGAATCATTACTTTCCTAATAAGACAATTAAAATAAAAGTAGTTTGTTTTCATTTCCAAGAGGAGGAAAAAGGCCTTTTGTTCTGAATAAAAAGAACTGTGGACAGTCAATGTGGCTAGACAAAAGAACAACACCTACAGGAGGCAGCTGTGTCATCCTTAAGTCAACAAGTACACACCACAACAGTAACCTGTGACACAGTGAGAACAACCACCCATCTTTCTTCAAACTGTGGCTGAACTGAAAGAAAGTTCTCTCAGTGCTCAGTGCATATTTTCCCACATTTGCTAGTATTTCAAATGACTGAAATGATAAGTATAAAGTCTTTTCAGTGGACGACAGATTACACCATTGTCACACCAGCCTGAAGCATTCAGGCTTAGCCATAAACAGCAATACCAATTGAGCTATTTATCCTTCATTTAGGCACCCTCTTACAATCCATGTATTACACTCTGTTAGCCATTTACCAATTGTCTACTCAATCAATGCTCCACCTGCTGTATAATAGCAGGGCAGCAATAAAACATTTTAAGGGCAGTATACTGTATGCTCACTAATGGGATGATTTGTGGTATGCCATTAATCAGGTAAAAAAACAAGCAGTTGGTTGGTCATAAAGTTAAAACCCACCAACACAACTGAGTGCACAAGATGATACTGTGACAACATCAACAAAACAGGTGGCTGAGTGAAAATGCTGTTACTGCACTGTAAATGGTTAGAGGCTCTATTGTTTTCTATTGATCTATGAAGGAGTAGGATTGTACTCTTTATATCACACAGGACATGTCTTTGTCGTAAGCTTTAAAGGGCAGTGAGTGCTCTCTAATGATATAATGATTTCTATAGCACTAACAGTATAATAAAGAGGCAGTTAAGGGATCATAAAATTAAAAACCATCAACACATCTGACAGTCCAAGATGAGTTTACAGCTCAGACACTAACTAAGACATTGGCAACACACCAGGTGGCTACTTTAAAATGCTGCAGCAAGGAAACACTGTCCGATTGCTTTGTGGCAGCACAGCTGTCCACACATGCAGCGACTTTGTGCTGTGATATCCATCATTAGAAGCTATTTGACAGATGTACTCTGTCACCGCTCCACCCACCTTTACACTCACTCTGGCAGACCACACCCCCATCTTAAACAGAATATACTGCAACTAGCACACATACTTAACCTTTGACTCAGACGATACACAATCACCACAGTGTAGTCCGATATAAATGGAGCAATTCCAGAATAAGTGTCATTGTGGATAACAGCTGTTCAGGGGGAAATGGGTAGAGGTAGGCACTTCATTTGTTAATATCCAAACAACAATATTTTAGTTAGTATATTTTAGTTTTAGCATTTGGAAATTGAGATACTGATGACTGTAATTTGGATTTACAGAGGTGTGTCAGTTCTGTTCAATCGCTATTTCTTTTTAACCATAACTCCTTCTTTTCCATAACTCTTAAAAATGTACAAAACTGTACATTGCATAATGCTGATGGATTGTTATAACTGCTTGTATAAAGTATATGGATGTCGATCGCCAGTATCTCTCTTTCCCTCTCTGTCAACCAGTAAATGTGAGATTCTGTAGTTGTGTACATACTGTATGAGGGAATTGTGTGTCAGGTTTATTGTGGAAGGGAATTGTCCGGTAGGGTGGACTAATGAGCTGGGGATTGAAGGGGAACTATGTGTGTGTGTGTGTGTGTGTGTGTGTATGCGCACATGCGCATGTGTGGTAATTCCTGGCCAGCTTGCCATTGGCTTGCTGTCACTTCTAGTTACTGTTGATTCCTTTAGATTTCCCCCAACTGTGATGATTGGTCATGAATAGAAAGCTGCTCTCTTCTCCCCAAGCGAGTGAGGCAGAAAACGGGAGAGCGAGTGAGAGTGAGACGGGGTGGCAGGCTAGCAAAGCTCTATGTCCAGCAAGCCCCCATTGTGGTCGCCACAATAGAAAATAGCGGCTTTGTAGAATATGAAGGATCAATGAGGCTCTGAATTAAGTGGAGGTTTACATTCACCAAACCAGGTGAGAGCTTCGTGTATTTGGTTTACAATATATTTTTCAATATGTGTTGTATAATAAATGTGTAGTTGCTGTAAAGGTCTTGAGAATTTAACAGTTCAATTGTACAAACGTTGGTACGAAAAGATAAAAGATTAGAAGTGCATTATTAGATATATTTTGGTACATTACACTGACAAAGAAATATGTTGTTTAAATATACTCGCATATGGTTCAGTATGTATTACGGTCTCTGTGAATTTTTTTAATTTTTTTTTCTTTAATTTTTCAGTCCAGTGACAACAAAGTTCCTTTGTAGAAGCATTACCAATAGGTTTAAGTAGAAATTGCTGCATTGCTGACTGTAAGAGGATTAGAAAGCATAGAAGCTAGTTTTATGCATTTTTCCCTCAACTTTTTTTTTTTTTAAAGTGAAGGCTTAGCTGAAGCTTAACTGTAATTAACACAGGGTGACACTCAGAAACAGATAGCAAACCTCCTCTGCTTGGATTTACTGAAGTGAATTTGATTTGCTCTTCCTCATTTAATCCCGCCTCGCTGCAACTGCAGACTGATGTAACAGTCAACAGTTGCCAAATTCTCACTGGTTTATTTGCAATGTCTTTAAATAGAGTTTGATAGCTGGGAGACCACTCAGTCAAATATGTCAAAACAAATGAATATCTAGTTTAAAAAAGAAGATTTAGAGAGATTAGAGAGCAAACTCTAAACCCCCAAAAGGGACCTATAAGGTAAATGCCAATAAAGTAAAGAAATCTAAAATGTAACTTAAACATATCCATTAGAGTCTGGTTCAGTACACCATAATAACCTCCCATCACTGTCCATCCTGTTCCAGGTCAGCATTGTTACCTGCTAGATCACATCAAATATTTAACAGTGAAATGCCACCCAACCTCTCTCTCCCTCCCTCCTCTTCTGTGTTTCTCCCTCTCTCCCTTTCCTTGTATTACCTCTTTCATTCGACCCGGTTTCACTTTTCTGCTCCGTCCTTTTGTCTGCAGGCACAAAATCTTTCAACATGATGTCCCCCACTGGTGACAACTCGGAGCTGCTGGCAGAGATCAAAGCAGGAAAGAGCCTCAAGCCCACACCTCAGAGTAAAGGCTACACCACCGTCTATTCCAACAGTGGACCCACAGGCAGCAATGTAGGTTCACTGCTTTCCTCTTTATTGGTGATGATTATTTTATGTAATAAATGAGAAATACACAAGAAAATTTAAATTCACTCACTCACTCAGGCAAACTCAGGCAATTTAAGAAATTATCCCATACTATTAAAGGGGTGACTGGATCGATCTGGATATGTAAACAAAAGTTTATGTATGAAGCCACCTGAAATATTTTATAAAATACTTAATATGTCATTGTTTTGACAATGACAAATTGTATTGCCTGTCATTGGTCGCTTAAGGCTCAGAGCTTAGAACTGACCCTGCATGAACTTAATGATCACACACTATGCTACACATGGTCTCACACCATGTATAAGTAAGCTTAAGGTCAGTATAGGATGACTAGAAAACAGCATATATGTCTTGGGAAACTAGTTAATGTCTTAAATTTTTTGTTCATATTTATCTTTATTTTCCACAAGGGAAACACTCCATCTCCACCAGAGACCCGCACAGCTAGTCCACCTGCCAAGCCATCATCCCCTCCACAATCCAACACACCAGTCATGTCACCACCCACTACTCCAAGTCCCAGCCCCAGCCCCACAGGCTCAGGATCTGCCAGGACCATGTCGACCTCTGCAAGCTACGAGCAGCTGCCCCCTAACTCAACTGTGATCAATGGAAACAGTGGTAGCATGGCAGCAGCGGAGTTGGGAAGGAAGACAAGCCTTGCGGACGTGGAGGCACTAGTGCCCACTCATGATGAACAGGGAAAAGCAATACCTGAGTGGAAAAGGCAGGTGATGGTGCGAAAGCTCCAGGTCAAGAGGCAAGAGGAAGAGGAGCATAAGCGCAAGGTAAGCATGACGTTTTAAGTCTGGACAAAATGTCCACAAGATTTGCTGTGTCTTAGCTATCCCCATTTGTGGCACTGTAAAATATAAAACATAGGCAATTTTAACATATGGCTTCAGTTTCAAACATTACCAGCACAAAGGGGATAGCTAGCATTTGGATACAAGTGTGATTTTTTTGTGATTATGTCTTTTATGAATGATTGTGTTTTTAATCATGTTTTTAATATGCATGCATGACATTCAGTATGTTTTGCTTTCTTTTATCTTTTGCATTTAAGTCACACTGTTGGTTCATGTTGAGGTCAAGACTACAAGTCTGTGAAGGTTCTTAGTCATCCAGGTCATGGTAACTTAGTACAAAGTAGTACTTGAAGTACTACTTGTTATCAAGTCAAGACTACAAGTTTATTTGGTGAGAATGACTCTGTGTTGCAAATGAGCCACAGTTAGGGACTTGATCGCCTAACTGAGTCTGTCATTGCCTCCAGATGCCAAAGTTATTCAACAAGAGTTACATCTTTAATACCGAACTTTATTTCTAAATTCGATTTTAGAAGAAAATTCTCACCAGTGTCCTAAAGTGATGTTGGCACTTAATATTTCCTGAATTTTTTGAGATGCAGTGGCATCATAAGAATGTGTAACTAACCATATACGTATTAAGCTAAGCTGAACATAATAGTGAATTGCACATTAGACCTAGCTAGCTTTAGATGCAGTTAATGTGCTCAACAATTTAGTCCTTTCTTTAGTCCTGTTTCTTTGCATGTTTTTGTCTCATATTTACAGTCTTTGCTTAAAGCTTCAGAGTTTTTGGAGTGCAGTGACTTGAATACTTGGCTATAGTGCCCATCACAGCATTAACACACTTGACATACAGATTCACAGTGTGGTCTGGTGTTTGATGGACTTTTGCGGCTTCAAGTTGTTACATGCAGATTCAGTGGTGTGATGCTGGGCCCATTCACACTACCAGTAACATAAACAAGAATAATAAAAACTAAAAATAACACTAACTACACTACAATACACTTAAAATACTGCATGAAAATGTATGTGCACAAAAGCATATAATGACCTATCAAAGAGAATTTGTACAGTAAGTCTCGTATTTAGAAAAAAACTTTTAGTTGCACTGGCCTATCTAGATTGCCAGTTTCAAATGTGTTGCACATTAAATAACAGTCCCTTTCCTGCCATGGGTGGGTGCAGACTAAAGTGAGTCTCCACCACTTGTGCCAGTACCTAAACGTGATGGCACACAACAGTGTTACGTCATATTTGGGTTGCAGAGAGAACATTCAGCAAGATGAAAATTTCAACTGCTCGATGTCAGTAAAAACTGAATTTTCAGTATCTTCAAAATAACTATTTGAGCTTAGGAAAAAATTTTAAAAAGCTGTTAAAATGGCTAAGAAAAAATGTAAAGAGGCATTTCGCAAATATAGGTTTCATTGTCAAATATCTAAAAAAAACATGTTGCAGGCTTGTAACAGTTATTATATGTCACTATTGGTATGATTTGTTTTTGCCCATCAATATGAAATTTACATACAGCTTTTGTTGTTCTTTGACTCAAAATTAAAGGACGAGGGTTTATGCTTTTAATGAGGCAGTGCCATTGCACCACTAAATCCATGTAAAACCTGTGTGTCGGGATGGACTTGCACTGAAGTGTGTATTCACACTAGGAACTTCGAGCTGAAGGAATCCCTCCCTTCTTTTCCCTTTTCTTGTCTTCTGGTCTACTTTGACCCCTGATTTAGTTTGCGGCAAGTGGGCACTACCAGCCCCAGGAATGGCACTACTCCCACATCCACAATGCAATTTTGGGACCGTTTGGGGAACTAATGACAGAGGAAGACCTAAATCGTATTGAGAAGCAAATTGAAAACCTGCAGGTTATGCACAAGGTCTCAGAAGTCGAGAAGGAGCTGGAAGAATTAGAGCATGAGCTTCACCAGCTCCTACCAGTTTCTGCTGCCCTTAATCAAGGATACTTCTCAGTCAATCCAAAGCAGGTACATGGCCAAGCTGAAGATCTTCCAGCCTGGTGCAGTAAGATTTCTACACTGCTCAAGAGTATGGCCATTCTACTTGCCACCCTAGGAGGGAAAGAGATAGATATCTTGGACCTTGTTTGCCCAGGATATTCTCAGGAACTGGTTAGCAATGCTAGCACAGGTCAGTCCGAAACAGCAGGATCAACTGCCACTGGAATTATAGGACGGTCTCAATCCTTCTCAACAAGAGAGGATGTGGAGAACGAGATAAAACAGTGTGGAGTTTCAGTGAAGAACCTCAAGGCCAATTATGAAATTCAGAATCAGTCACAGTCTGCAGACAGCAAAGCAAATAGAGTGTACAAACGTAAGAGGTCACTACCGATGGTAAGTGAGTCTAGTTACCCTCCACAGACAATTCAGGAACCTAACCCATATTCGCCTGTTGAAGTCCTTGAATCTATTACCAATGGGGATTTACCTCCAGCGGTGGAATCCGTCTTACCACTTGTTGAAGAACCAGTTATCATTGCAACTCATGCTTCTCAAACATATACAAGTCATGAGATAATGGCTCCAAATAACATTGAACAGTTTAATCAGGTTCTCTCAGCAGACCCCTTTTTAAATAATGATCAATTAACGAGAAGCTTGGAGGTGCAGACAGATTTTAGCTATGTCCAAGAATGCATTGAAATGAGGAAAGAAAGGATTGTTTTCCTGTTCCTGGAACACTGGCGAAAGTACACCGTCTCTGAGAGTTATCGGACTAAATATGCAGGCCGGAGAGGAAATCATTTAGATGTAGGCTGGGAGGACTACAACCGCTTTAGTGCACAGATTGGTGGGGAGATACAGAATGAAGATGACAAACTCCTCCTTTTCATGAAGTCAAAGCAGGTGGTAGGGAATCTGATCGGCCACTGGAGGACAATTATGAGTCAAGTTCCGACACGACAGATCCGCAGGCTGAGTCGTGCCCAAATGATCTACTGGCCAGAGCACTTCTTGCCGCACATCAATGGGTCTCCTGTGAGCTATGAAAGCCTAACCCTTGACCTTTTCATGCTTGGATACTTTCAGTTGCTGGAAATGCAAATGTCTCGCAGTGAGCGCAAATTCCGCCACCTCTTGTGTTATGAGATGTTTGACCGTCTTGGTAGCCATAAATGGGAGATGATAAGGGAGTTTCATAAGGAAGTCATGGAGGAGATTGAGAGAGGGAAGCGAGACTGGGTAGATGGCTTTGAAGACATAAAGCTTAAGTATTTTGGAGACGCGGATGAAGGTGGAGGAGTCATGACAGCATCTCTACAATGCACATCTCCGGACATGTCCGTTATGCCATTGCAGGAATCCCTCCCTCCCCCACCTTCGCATCCTCCACCCCCTCCACCACCTACACATCCTGCACCACCACCTCCAAATGCACAGGTTACCCCAACTGCATCACCTTCCTCACAAGCCTCACAATCAAATGTTTCTTTATCATCTGAACATGGTCACTGTGAGGAGCAGAGAACCCTGAACACGTCACTGGAGGACACTGCTCACGTTGATGTAAAAGCCACTGAGCAGATGGCAGCTAATGGGACTGTTGTTCCTAATGGGAATAGCATAGAGCAGAACCATTTGCAAAGCTCAACAACCAAAACTGTACAACACGCTGACACAAGATCTGAGACAAAAGCTGAGACAACACAGGGCACATCAGAAAGCTCAAGAGGGGATCCTGTGAAAAAAAATACACCTCTTACTGTTACATTTGCAGAGGAACCTCAAGTTGTTACATTGCCACCAAGAGATGAACCTAATGGAGACTCAATCAAACTAATCTATGAGCTTAAAGAGTTTAGCAATGAAGAAATCATCAGATATATTGACCGAAGCTTTGCTTTTTGGAAAGAAAAGGAGGCAGAGCTTTTTGATATTTAAAAACAATGATGTAGGGTCCACTTCATATGTACAACCAAACCAGAAGCAGCAAACGGTGATCTGCACAGTATGTGGAGTGTGCTGAGAACCAGAACTAATCACACGTGTTAGCATTTATACCACGTAAGAGACTTAACTACAGCAAAGACCATCGACTTAGTTGCTGTCACTGTATTATTTGCATTTTCCTAAAAGGAGACATTGCTGTGATGTCACAAGATACATTTGCTGCAAGTATTTCATTTTAAATTGAGATTAATCAAGAGCTTTTTCAAATCTAATATGATCAACTGCCATGGCATAGTGTTTCTAGGAAATTAAGTTTTTTAAATCAAAGATTTGCCATAAAAGATGAGGTGTTTTTATTATTTTTGGATTATCTTTGTAATGACACAGCACACTTAGCTTGGATTCAATAATTCACTCATTTCATTTGAAATCAGTAACTGCTTAGGTAGTTGCTATAGATAACATTATAGTTAAAAATAAAATTTAGCCTAACTCTTTAAAAATGTATTTATTGAATTGTTCAGTTCGGTCATTGTATAAGAGTTTGAGGTTAAAATGGTTACAAATGATCCTTGTTTTTAAGTCTGATTTGTTTCAGTTATTAAGTACAATCATTTGTTAGCCCATTTATATTTATTGTGTATGAGAGATTTACTCACATCTTAGATAATTTGTGTTCTTTGATCATTTGATTTCTACATTACTGATAGAAATAAAGTTTGTTGACATTTTTGTGATTATAGGAATTCATTAGTTCTTTCCCATACAAGTTTTCATTAACCGTTGCAGTTAATCTTTTGAAAAAAATCTATGAGAAAAGATTAATATATTTTATAACAATCTGTATCCTTCTTGGAAAGAACCTAACTACTCACCCCATCTACCAGTGAAAGGGCCACTACACCAAATTCTTTCATGGGTAACCCTCCACTGCAACATTCATATCGGCCAAGAACCACAATGTTCTCATAGTGCCGCCTCTACAACGTCAGGATTATCTTCAAATAACCCTCTTCGTGCCACCCGCTGTCAAGGTATCTTTGGCTTACAGGAGCCCTAAGGAGGTTAAGCTGGCAGATAATATATATGCTGTATCTGCCAGCTATGTATAGCTGGAAGGGTGGATGGATGGATGTAACTCTATAATGTAATTCTATGTCCACTTCAAAAGAATCTGTCCAACTCTACAGAGACAGACCTATATTTATTTATCTTTATGATCTAACTAAGAACTCAACATTTACTGCAAGATCATACTTTTAAGTTACATAAACAGTTTTTTTTCCTTTGTAATTCCCAGGGGAATCATTAAAAATTAATTGTGTAAATAATCTTACCTGGATTCATGTTTGCCAGGGCAAGTGAAATGCTTCAGTAAGAGGGATGCAAAAGAGTAATGTATCTTGTCAGGTGAAGATGAGATATCCAAGATGGCTGCCCTCTGTGCCGCTCCACCTCTGATTACAACGTGAAAGAGAATAAAGGATCCAGTTACTGGATGAGTGCACTTAGAGAACATCCCAAACAAAAACAATGTCCATTCTATTTACAAGGCTCTATTTTATCTCAGAGGCACAGGAGAAAAGTACCTACCTATTGTGAGATGTTTGCTGTTGTAATCACATAAATCAGTTTACATAGTCCAGTATTTCATCTTTAAAGTCTTACATAAAAGGGTTTTAATAATTTAAAAAAATAACAAATTAGCTGGTAGACTAACATTTCATTAGCTTTCCCCTGTGCAGGTCCATTTAACTCCAGAATTGGTTTATGCAGTTATCCAAATCCTGAAAAGGCAGACAAAACCTAAAATAAGTAGTTATTGTCTCTACTGTACTGTATGTGCATTATGCAGTTCAGGTGATAGGAGGTTACTATGCTGGTCATCATTTAGATCATGTTTTTATGGTTTTCATTCATATTATAATTTTAACGTACACTGATGATCGAACCAGTGATTTAAGTGGTGGTGTTACAGCAATAAAAAATGTTTTTCATAATTAGGGGAGGGTTGCTGAGGACATTGCATTAAAACTGATTCGACTCAGATATTAAGCATTTTTCAGTTCCTTAATGTTTTTTTTCATTATGTGACTATGCAATATAATGTGTACTTAAAAGTCACATCATATTTGTCAGAGGCTCATCTCTTCACTAGGAATAAGGTCATATAAACCAGGCAGGGCAGCAGGTACAAATACAAACCTTTATCAACCGGTATGGGCCCATATCTTTGTCTTCCCTGTTGTGTTCTACAGGTAGAGGAGGAGGCAGCACGCCTGGCATCTATGCCGGCCTGGAGGAGAGACATGATGAAGAAGAAAATGGATGAAGAGAGGTGAGTAAAGAAGCTGCATTGCTCTGAAAGCCTCAATGTCATTTCAGCTTTTGATTTTCTTCTATTGCAGAAGATCTTGACATACAGTGTTTTTGAACTCCAAAGGGCAACTCTGCAGAACAGTGTTTTCTTAAGCAACATTTACATTTCTTCTGGCATCTCCTCACTAAGTGTATTGAGCTTCCTTGCAAAAACATTTTTCTGTAGAGCACAGACTTATTTCTGAGACAGGAACAAGCACACGCGGCACTTCTGCAGAACAGTATGTTCACAAAGTGGAGTGTACATCTATTTTTTGAATGATTTTGTACTGTTACAACCCTCTGCGAAGTTATTTATATCATTTTTATATGTTTTGTGGGTCTGGAAAGCCTCTATGTTTTTGCTCTATTATTGTTCGACATCTCTTAATATTTTAACTTGTTTTTATTTATTTATTTTATTTCTTGTTTTTTAAGATATTTACCCTTTTTTCTTGTGCTTATGTTCTCTTGGTGTGACAGGGAACAAAAAAGGTAAGAAACATTTATTATTTTTACCCCATTGTTTTCCACAATTTGATCATGTGGAAGCAAATAAATCTAAAGCAAATTCTTGAATTGATTGCACCATGCATCGGTGATCCAGTGTTCCATCTAGTGGTTAAAAACTGTCACACCGCGTCCTATTGGTGTGAAGTGGCAGGGGTTATGAGGATGATACAGGAGAATTAACAGAATAAAGACAACTGTAGCTGTCTGGTGACCTCCCAGGAAGTAGATAATAACGAAGCCTATGTTGAAAGTAAAGGGGCAGACGGGAAGGAGACTTTCTGGCCGTAATACTGAATGTACAACATCAGGTACAGTGGGTTTGGTTTGGGTGGTGTAACGAAAACGCCGCTAGGTGGTGCTCCACAAAACAAACTAATGAAAAAGGAGGTGAGTGTGTTATCTTAACTCGGGAAATACAAACATTTAAACAAAGACTGAACTGTTCATCATAGTTAACCCGTCTGTTTACTCCCCAAAGCTAAGCTAACTAGCACTAGATTTACCTGGGCAAACGCTGACGAAATAACCAGAACAACACGCACTCACCTGTCACTTAAATAAGAAGAATCCCCGGAACAGGTCGCGTTGTGAATTTTGGGCACATAAGGAAATTAAAGCAACACTGTGTAAGATTTGCTCGCGGGGTCTTTCTACAGTCGAGAAACGGTATTGTCTGTATCAACAGTCGGAAAATCTGTATCACGTGCTTTTGTTGATAAAGCAACGATACCGGCGGTAGCTGGCCATTGGTTATTTCTTCCCCGACACGGGGCTGGCCTCTTTCTGCTCAGGGTGAAAGTAGTGCCAGTATTCACCCTGGTCTGGACTCTTATTTTATCACTCTCACAGTTTCTTTTAGTTGTGTCTTCGGAACATACTCTTCACCGCTTCCGTTCTGTTAGTGCGTCAGCCATGACAGTTAGGCTAATTCAAAGTTTCGCTCGTTCCGGGAGGGGCGGGGCGTGGAGTGAAGAGGATGTGACGTATGTCGTATACCAATTTTGTAGTTTGTTTGAGTGGTGTTGTGGTTCCTACCCAAAGCACGAAGTTACACAATGCCAGTGCGATAACAAAGGTGTAATGAACCTATTGTGAGTTGTTGTGCCATCAGAAGGATTTTGAAAATATAGTTTTAAAGCCGAAAAACGACATAGTGTTGCTTTAATGTAAATTACTGGAATCTGTTGTTAACATATACAAAACTGAACTAAAACAAAGGGTTTCACAAAACATCTGGCAACTAGTGAAGTTCATTTTGAATGTTTGTATACCAATTAGTCCCACGCGGGATAAACAACCAGTCCCACGGCCTCATTACATAGTGACGTAAATAGACACTTTTCTTTAAACCTGCGGGTTTTTAAAATATCTGATGTAAATAAAGGCCAAAAAGATCGATGCATACATCGCTCCTATGCATTGTGTCATTTTGCATTATGTTGGCTAGACCCTTGAGTTTCAGTAAAGGGAATGTGAGATATTATACAGTCACATTCAGTGTTATAGAATGATATATAATGCATTTCTAACCCCTCTCCATGGATGTGTGTGTAGAAAAGCAGAGGAGGAGGCCAAACAAGCCAAGGAGATGGAGGAGAAGATGGAGCTGGAGCGACTGCGGACCCTCGGCTACGACGAGACCAAGCTGGCACCCTGGCAGCGTCAGATTATCTTGAAAAAGGGGGATATAGCCAAGCCATAGTGAACTGGGTCACCTTGCCCTCCACTGTACCCTTCACCCTCACACGCTCGCCCTATGGCCTTCACGTGAATGCCTCCCCTTTCCTGAGCCTCCGTCCTGCACTGGAGAGCGAAGAAGAGCTAGTCTCCCTCTTCAGCCTGCAGAATCCTGCAGAAACCATGCTGTGGGTGCTGCTGTTCACAGAGGCTCTGAGGCTCAGCTATGGTGAAACCCAGCAGTGTAGCGCTCCACCTCCCAGTGAATGTCTTGCGGATAAAGACTCATGGCACTGAGTCTCCTGTTTAAGACATTAGTCACAAATGTATCTGTCCTGAATCAAATTAAATGTATCTCTAATATCTTTCCATTCAAATTTCTTAGTAGAAGCTATTGCACACAGTAGATGGGTACTTTTGGCATGTGGGAAAATTCTATTATTGTATTTATATTTTCCCTTCATCAGCATCATCTACCACTAATTAATGAATAGACATGTACTGTTGCTTCCTAATAGTTTTGTCATTTTCACATGGCATGAACATACTCAACAAGGGTTTATTAGACCCCAAAGCCGCTCATGCATTATATATAGTAGACAGATCTTTATCTTGTTAGGTACTTTGTTATGAGATTTTGTATCAAACTTGTAGAAGCACTTTCTAAACATCTTTATTTTAATGCCAGAATTGGAATCATAACACTGTTTCTTTAGGTATTTGTTCTTTAGGTAAGATTGTTGTCATTTCTCTGTGATATTGATATTCTATATTTCTTGTTTTGAATCATATCAAAGCTGTGGAAACCTAATTTTATCAATTGCCACTGGAAAAAAAACCCCACAGTGGTCCAACTTCATTTTGTACATGAGATCTACATGTTAAGCTATTATGATTATGAATGAAAAGTTGTGTGTATGTCTTGCACAAAGTGTATCAAGCAGTTGATGATTTTAGCACATTTGACCCCAGGGCCATGGTTTTCAGAGAAACTACAGAAGATACACTATGTGCACATGATTATAATAATTGTATCTATTTATAGATGCCTTTTCAAAATAAAAAAAGTATGTCCACATATGTGAGGAGCAGCATCTTACATCAGATGTCTCTGTCCATCTTAACTATTACAGAAGCAGAGAAAACTATGTTATGTGTGCTGTACTGGCCTTTGTCCCACTAACCTGGAAGATGAATCTTTGATGAGGAGATCTCCTTACAGCGTTCTGTCTGTCTGCCAGAAACAGCCGTAACATCAGAATGGTACTCTTCCTCGTATAATATCAGTTGCATCTGTATAATCTGCAGCCTCTGGTGTATAGAGGCCAGGTTCAACACTCAGCCCATGTGTGGTCAAATATCTGATCGTAAATATGTTTAACACAGCTTAATGTAAGTGAAGTGTATGATTGATTTTTTTATGACAAATTATTTTACATTAACTGACACAAATGCCAAGACGATTATCTAAGTTTATTCATATCCCCGTATTTTAAAGCGTGTATGTTCCAGGTGTCTCAGTAATTGGAGGAGCCACACATTTATGTTTATTAGTCCATCGATTTTGATTTAAATATTAAAATGTGGGAAATCTGAGTTGAATGTTTTTTTACAGAACTGTTTAGGCAGGCAACCGTGAACTTTCCTAACATTTAACTGTAACTCACAATTGTGTTTCCATATAAACATAACATATTGGATTTCCCATATGAAGGAAATTATACTCTATGTTTACTACAGTTGTTGAATGTTGGATGTACATATTCTCAAATGTAAGTTATGGAGCAGAAGCATTACTGGGAAAGACGTGATCCTGGTTAGGAAATCATTTGGAAATATTCAATGAAATGTTCACTTTCATCAGATGCCATATGATGTTAAAATGAAAGTTATGTAAACGTCATTGCCATTTGATTTTCAATACAGACATCTCTCTATCCATATAGGTATATAAATAAATATAATCTCTAAATACTGATCCTTTCAAATGTGTGTAATTTTTGTTTCCATTACATGTCTCAGCCTTGCTTACATATAGTTGTATTAGTGTATCGTTATATTTTTCAAAATTAATATTTAATCATCAAGTTAGGAATAAGAGGGCCATATCTTTCTGTTTGTGTTGGAATTAGTTATATATTATTTTCTCAACACACAGTAATGTGTAGATTGTACAAACTTGATTTTAACTCCAGCTTCAGAGAGAAACATTATGGCTTGAAAACAAGTTTAGAAATTTGAAAATAAAAAGAGCGAAAGGTGGAAATTACAGATTGTGTTATAAATGTATTAATTACTGTAATTAGTTTCCATAACTTGTAATGTCTCATGGTGACCTCGAGAGGCCGCCAAAGTACTTTTGTCAATTAGACCAATAAAACGCAAATAAATACCAGAAAAGAAAACAAGCTGTAGAAATCTGATGGAATATAAACGGAAGAGACCATTAAGTTCTCGCTGTTATTTTAAAATCATGTACAAAAGCTAAACTTTAAGTTTTAAATGCATATGGCCGAGAATTGGAGGATTTCTTTTTTTTAAATGGACGTATATTAGCAGGTCAGGACAGCTGTCCACATCCACAGAAACAGCTGATAGAGCCAAACACTAAACTGGTGATATGTGGAAATCCCTCGCTTTAGCTTCCGCAGGTCCTTTACCTGCTTGCATGTAAATATGCTATGTTTGACTGGCGCTCACCTGTAATGACGTAAGCAGTGCAACTTAATGGCACAGGAGGAGGAAGTGGGTGAGTGAGCGAGTGAGTGGGGAGAAATATGTGAGAGAGTGGCGAGAAGGAGCGGAGCTGTGCTTCTCACCGCACCGCACCGCACGGAGATACCGCACCGACACCGGAAAACAAACACGCCCGCTGCGCGTGGACTCACCTCACACAGGTAGGACACAACAACAACAACAACAACAACAGCACAGCCGCAACGCTGAGCTGCGCCTCACCTCGCTGTTATGAACCGTGGGAATGTTGAGGCAGACATTTTTCCTCCCCCCCTTTCACCATAATCCGTCTTTCAGGCTGCGTTCAAGTTATTGGAAGTTTCAGCCTGCGACTGAAAAGAAAAACAGCCATGTTGTTCTGTTGCGTGTGTGTTTACAGACGATGGTTCACATTTAAAACCGGTTCCCCACTGTCTGGTAGGATTGTTAACTTTGAGACAACAACTATAACACGTTGATAAGGGTGAGGCTTGCGTGATAAGTTAGTGTAGTAGTGTGTCTGTGCTTGCACACAAATAAATAAATACACACACACACACACATATATGTATATATATATATACATACACACACACACACACACATATATATACATCTATGCGTGTATGTGTGTGTGTGTATATATATATATTTGCAGAGGTCAGAAGTGTTCCTGTGGTGCACAGATTTGCTGGGGTGGGTCTGTGTGTGTGTGTGTGTGTGTGTTTTTGTGTGTGGGTAAGTGCAGTGTAGGAGTGGATGGTGAGTCATGGGTCCCTTTATTATGAGCCCGGGGACTGACACAACCGACTACTGTGTGTGTGTGTGTGTGTGTGTACTGACTGTCTGAGCAGGGAGTAGCTGGGTCATGGGACAGGCTGTCTTCATTAACGGTAACAGATCTGGGAGCCCCACTGTAGGGTCGCCGGTGGTATTTGAGGGTCATCTGTATTATTCCCGCTGCTTTCAATCGGCTCCATTTACGGTGCTGGATCATATATGTGCTCTGCTTTCATTATGAACTTGTGTCTCCGTGTTAACTCACTTAAAGGGTATAATTCTTCCCTCCTCCCCAGACTCCTCCGATGCTGTAGCTGCTGAAGTCGAGGTCGCGGCAGGAGGACGCCATGTCCCACAGCCAGTCAGACAGCTGCATGGGGGACTGTGCCCCTCTGATTCTGGAGACCCAATTCTCCACAGAACTGCATATATCTGAGCCAGGTGATGATGATTACTGCGAGGAACCAAGCCCCACCGCACCCCAAATTGAAATATCTGCGCCCGATGAAGATGAAGTAGTAGACAGGCTTAAGGTGCCTCAGCAGGTGGTTTTGAGCACGTATAGTCCTGCAGCACGAAAAGTCGGCACGCAGCAGCTCATCCCCAAGAGTTTAGCCTCAGGTAGCCGGTCTAAAGTCCGCCACCACACGACCGTGGTTACTTTCCCGGTGGGACTGGAGCATTCCAGCAGCGAGACCCGGAGCCGCCATTCAACTCAAGGGCCTGATCTGTCCTGGGAGGATTATGACAGTGATGGAGATGGCTTTGCATTGAGGAGGAACCGCAGGAACAAGTCGTACAGAGCAGCTGTGACCAGCCTGGATATTGATGCCATAGGGGAAGGGCGAGGAGAGGCGACCACGCTCAAGACTGTCAAGGAGGGCAGAGCATCCAGTCCCAGTCCTGCTCGCAGCCCTGGACGCAAGGTGAATATGCAGAGGGGTTGGGATTTGAAGGGCAGGTATTGTGTGTTTATCATTTGTTTGTCAGCTATCAGAATCATTGATTAATTTGCATTCTTTGATTTTGAGCCAAACTGAAGAAACAATGAGACGTTAGGGAGGGAAAAAAGTCACTCATTCATGTCTCCCTTCTAGCGAACCCTGGGGAGAAGGAGGAAGCAGAGGGAACGTGGATCCTTTAAAGATGGTATGTTATTCCGTAATGTGTCACTTTGTCCACTGCTCTAAAATTAACGTAACTGGAAATAGCTGGGAAATAACGGCAGCATTTATTTTTAATTACAAAGTAATGATGTGTTTTACAATTCCTCAGTCATGTAAATGTGTAATATATGTGTATACACACACACACACACATATATATATATATACACTGTATATATACACACACACTGTACATTATTTGTGAATGACATAGTGTCCATGCCGGAGCTCAGAGAAGATCTCTTAAGGCAAAAGGAGATGACTGCAATATAAATATATAATAGCCACACCTCTTAAATAATTGCAAATCATTTTTTTACTGTGAATGAAAGTAATTTCTAAGAAAGAAAGAAATGTGCACACATTGTGCAATGTGCGATTACCGTATAGACATGAAGGCCTTTCCAATGTTAATTAAACACTGATAGTTATGCTTGTTCGATCTGTTATCAAACACCTGATGCAATAATGGCCATCAGACACAAAATGAGTCATTTATCTTAAGCCTTAAAAAAAATCTACTGTGTGATTTTTAGAAAAAAAGTCAAGTGCACAACTATCACACACAGAGGCTCTGAAACGATGATTAAGTGACGTTTGTTGATGTTGATGCAAACCCCAGCTACACCGCGCCTCTACCAGGAGATCCGTGAGCGAGGGCTCAACTCCACCAACCAGGATGAGATGCTGGATGATTTTGTGGTTGTGGAGGCTCCTGTGGAGGACCAGGGCATCGTGGTGAAGAACTACCGGCCAGCACATCTCACCTGGAGCCAGCTACCTCAGGTAAACATTCAGCATTAAAGTGTTTGAAATAATAATGGTCCATGTCTATAAATCTGTTTCAGTCATCACAACTCATAGACAGTTAATGAGTTGGTCTTCTGATTAAAGTTGTTGCTGTTTTTCCTCTTTAACTTCAACGTTAATTACATTTCCACAAACCTCCATAATCCATGACCCTGTGTATCCTCACAAAGGTAAAGGACACAGGTATCCTGACACTCATCACAGCCCAGGAGAGGAAGAGGCAAGAGGTAAGGCGTGTGCGTGTGTTTGTGTGTGCGTGCCCTGGTATAGATTGTCTTTTCCTGTGTGGCAGGGTGGCAGGAAAACCGTCACACAGATAGACTGATATCGCTTATCGTGCGTAGACGTGGTGGTGATGTTTCAACAAAGGAAACAGGTTTTGTCACAAAACAAAACGAAACGCCGCTTTCTGCTTTGTCAAAAATATAAATCAAGCAGCGCTGTTCAGTGTCTGTAGACATCATCTGCACCATACAGTGCAATACCATGCATGGGTGTCACCTTATGTAACGATTCTTCATGAGAAGTCGAACAGCAAATATTGTGTCAATACCAAAGGTTCACTATGTGTGCACTACAGTCCCTGAATAAAGCCACACCCTGCCAGTGTAATCAGACTCCAGAGCAGTTGTGGGTTTTGCTCTTTTGTACCTCGAGTCACGTTATGTGTCCAGTCTAAGTCCTGAGGCTCTCCTTGGCTGTAAAAAAAAAAATGAATTTGACAGACATGGACGAATTTGTGTCTAAGTCTAAGTTTGTGAAATTAAAAGAAAACGAGCTGAGAAGTACTCGAATTTAAACGCTTTTACTCTGAAACACTAATGTTGGTCAGAGATTTCCAGGAAGTACTTGGATTAGTCGAGCGAATGCCCTTTGGTCCTTTGTGAGTCACACAGGAGCGTGAGATGGCTCACCTAACACCCTGACCACAAACTAACCCTGTATTACAAAATATTTATATACTGTAAGACAGGAAAACCACTACTACCATGGAACAGTACTACGTACCAACACATATTATCAACCAGTGCTGAACTATCATGCATCTTTGCACCTTTTTGTGGTTCGCTTTGTATATTTGTAGACACTGCGTAACATATGATTACTTTTCAGTACGTAGAGGGTGTGGACTCTAAAACATCAGTCGTAAACATCAAACTTCACCAACATCAGCCTCAACAGACAACAATGCGTTACAGTCTCATGAAAACTGTCGCAACCGTGGACGTTTCCGTCCGCTTGTGCGCTCATTTCGTGTTTGTGTGGTCGTTCACAGGCCATTTTTGAGATCATCACCTCGGAGTATTCGTACCTGCACAGCCTGGGCATTCTGGTACGCCACTTCAAGAGCAGCGAGGCGCTGAAGCAAACGATGACGACCACGGAGCACCATCACCTCTTCTCCAACATCTCTGACATCCACAAAGTCAGCCATCGGTGAGCACAGCTGTACCAGAGTCTTACCTCTGTGTGTGTGTGTGTGTGTGTGTATGTGGGAGATCGAGAGAGAGGGCAATGGAAAACAAATTGGAGGAATGTTGTAAAAAATAATAACAATAAATTGTGTGAACTTGCACTAGAAACACTGTCACATCTACACTGTGTGTCTGTGCTGGGGGTTTTTTTACATGCAGTTAAATCAGTTATAATACTGTTGGATCATGTTGCGGTCTCGGGTGGAAAATGGACTGATTTTGAGTTTCAGAGTATTTGCCCTCAGTGTGTCTTCAGTATCCTGCAGGCCCCGTCAGCATGTTGAAACACGCTACCCAAACTGGTTCTGCTGCCTCGTCTTCCTGAGTGGTATTCCAGGCTTTCAGATGATAATGTGCCTGAGAGCGGCCTGTGTTGCTCCCTGTATGTTTTCTGTGGTAGAACACGATCTGTGAAACTACGTCTCCATCATATCCGACCTACAGTATCTTGTGTTAGAGTGTGTTTTGTGTCGCTGCTGCTTTCTGGGTTGGGCTGTTTTGGTGTCATTTTCCTTTACTCTCCTCGTTTCTTAAAAATCAACTTTTCAAGGGAGGGGCTGAAGGTCTCGTCAGTATCAGTTTCAATTTCGGTATGCTTTATTGAATGCATGCGTTGGCGATACGTGCACACACACCCAGGAAGGAAAAACAGAAAAACAATTCCTGGAAGATATTTGGAACTTGAAACAAAGTTCATTTTTCAGTAAAAAAAAATCAATTTCCGCCAGTGACAAAAACATCGCAGCAAACAAAACTTTCAACACACCAGTTTAAAAGAACTCATATCATATATCATATATAGGCTGAAGCTTCCAGTTTAATTCATTTGTCAAAAATTATTTAAAACGTTAAACTGAATCCCTCAATTATCTCATTCACTGCAGGCTCAGCATACTCCTCACGCTGTTTGTATCCTGCTCCAGTAATTAGTCTGTGGGAGGGAAACCAGCCCCTCACTTCTTTACCCACCTCCCCCGCTTTTACCATTTGCAGGTTTTTCGAGGACCTCGAGCGGCGCCACTATGAAAACCCAGTGATACGGGACATTAGCGATATTGTTCAGAACCACGCTGCCCACCACTTTGAGCCCTACATCGTCTACTGCTCGAACGAGACCTTCCAGCAGAGGACACTGCAGAAGCTGCTGTGAGTGGCAGAACAAAGTGGATCATGCTGTTTGGTTCCTGCACTGACATGGCAGCGCGAGCTGAACCTCCCCTTTTCTCTTTGTCTCCCTAAGGACCAGTAACAATGCGTTCAAAGAGACCCTGAAGCAAATTGAGGGCAACAGCGAATGCGGAGGCCTCCCTATGATCTCTTTCCTCATTCTTCCCATGCAGAGAGTAACCAGGCTGCCGCTGCTCCTAGATGTTAGTGCAACCTGTGCTATCTCCCATGCACTGCAGCTGAGTAATAAGCTTGCACCACAAAAGCAAATGCGGGAGAACTTAAGGGGAAGTGGAAAATGAAACGACAAGCTGATGAAATCATCCGTTGTCAATAGTTGTGGTTTTTGGGCAATGTTTATTAAAGACATTTCCTCCAGCAGTGCTCAGTATTAGGATGCAGTATCTGGTCATTATATATTTTCCATGAGACACATTTACCACATTATTAAGGATGCACGTTAACATGTAATGGTTATATTTCTTTTTATGATTTCCAATTGCATCAATTAATATACAAAAAAAGCAATTCTTTAAATTAAGATGTCATTATACCAATATCACAGTGACACCATGTTTTCAAAAATTTATTTAGAGTATGTGCATATACAGTGTACAGTCCTTGAGCTTTCACAAGTAAATCGCTTTCATACATTTTTTTTTTCTCTCCTAGACAATCTGCCAGAAAACTCCAGACAAAACCGCTGAGTACTTTGCTGCTGTGTGGGCACTGCACGCCATCAGCAAGGTAGACCCACGCTGAGCGCCATGAAAACGGACTTTGAAACTGATTTGTTTTTGACATGATCGTCCTCATTGGCGTTTTCCTGATTAATATCCAAACAGTTGGTCAGTAGCTGCAACGATGGAGCAAGGCGGATGGAGAGGACCGAGCAGATGTACACCATCCAGAAACAGATGGATTTTGGCAAAATCAAGGTCAGAGCTGACTCTAGATTTTCTGTGAACGCCCTCGTGTCAGCAACCCGGACATTCCAGTTTAAGTGCTGACTGAAGGTGTAGATATGAAAAGTAAGGAACTCTATTAAATCTTGTGTCCTCACAGCCATTTCCACTGGTGTCATCATCGCGGTGGCTGAAAAAGCGCGGCGAGCTGGCGGTCTGCCATGAGGAGCTCAGCATCTGGAGGGCTTTCAGCCACCGCAGCTACTTCCTGTTCCTCTTCAACGACGTGCTGATCATTACCAAGAAGAAGAGGTCAGCTGGTCTAGAATATAGATTATAAATATCTAACATATATGTTTTGAATTGTACTCTTGTAAATCCTAACACTAAAAACAAAACCTCATAACTGACAGGTTTTCACTTTAATCATAAAAATATCAATAGATATTATGCAGGGAATTCAAGGCTTTACGGTCTTTAGGATACAAGCTAATTAAGGTGCATTAAGCCTTCTGTAACATCATGTTGCGTCGTCTGGCAATAGAAACAATGAAAACATTAAATATCGAATGTTTTTTTCTACATTGTGTCTGACATAACAGGAGATAAAATTCTAACCTTTGGCTTTCTTTTACTGCACCGATGATGTTTTCAGAATTTAGAAAGAAAAAAATAGCCCTTATAGTTAAACAGGGATGCTCAAGAAGACAGACTTTACAAACACAACCAGTCTATGGAGCATTTCTTGAACTCCATGGATATTTCATGGTGGACTCTTAAGTAGGTCCAGCTGCTGGCTGGCAGGGATCATGAGAGACAGAGAAAGGATGAGCGGGAGAGGTTGGGGACACAGGCAGGAGAGAGCAAGGATGTAGTGTGTGCATATTTGAGATTCTTCAATCTCGCATTCGACTGACCACAGGTCTCTGTTTTGAGTTAGACACAAACCAAACAATGTCAGCTCCGAGGAAAGACCGAGCCAGAACACTGGGGTCGTTTTCACAGTCATTAAAATTGACACTGTGACCCGTTGTTTAGGTGATAATATGTTGGAAATGCTATTAGCAGATAGTCAAGTGAATGTAGTTTGCTTTTGTGGGTATTTATGTATAAATACACTGCAACGTTTCAGCTGGGTTTAGCTTCTCAATAATAATTAAACATTAAAATGAACCTTATTTCTGTGCAAGAAAGCAAAAAAAAAAGAAAGAAAAAAACTGAATGAAAAACGATTTGTGCATCCAGTGAGGAGAGCTTTGTGGTGATGGACTATGCCACTCTGGAGAATGTGGAGGTGGAGGTTGGGGAGAACGTAGAGGGAAGGACGTCGGTGCGTTTCAAACTGCTGATGAAGAAGAATAGCGAGGGGAGATGCGAGCACATCTCCCTCATGGCCGAGTCCAGGTACGGCTGTTCTCATTCTCCATCACTGTGTCCCCGTGGTTCAGTTAGTGACTTCCAAGTGTGAACACAAAGTGTAAGTTACATGTTCGTCTGGAATAATCTGACACTCCTGATGTGTGTTTCTGTCACATATTGTGTGAAGGGTGGACCGAGCTCGTTGGATAGTTGCTCTTAAAGAGCACAAGCAGGCAGGTGTCTTCACTTACACGGATGGTAAGTCAGGATGCTTTATTCGCCAAGTAAATGTGTTATTGTTCGAAATGCACTTCCACTTATCCCTGTTCACATGTGCGATCTTGTATCATGTCTCCTCTCTTACCTATCGCGTGTAAATAATTCACGTCATGGAAAGCTTCAAGTTGTGTAATGCAGTGTTCTGCACAGGAAACAGATGGTTCACGTTCATTTTCCATTTTAAATGAGCCTGCAACTATTTAAAATGCAATCCTGTTCTCAGACACAGCAGACCTGCACAGCTGTTTTTCCTCTTTGCCAGACTTTTGACCTATTTACAGGTCTTTATTGTCAATGTGAGCAGATGATCTATCTACTTTTTCACTATGGCAGTGGTCACAACAGCTGTAACACAGAGGCAATGTGGAGCTGCAATGAGAGTACGCTCTGCATTAAGTGGTGTACATCAGCCTCCTGTGGGCAATAGTAGTATTACAACATACAACATGCCAAAAAATAAACATTTTATTTTTTATTAACCTCTCATAGTTTCAGGTTTCCCATATATTTTCACAGATTAAAATCAAAATAATGTATTTAAGTGAAGATAAAAAAGAAAAGACAAGCCCCCAAAGGTTTTGAAATAATGTCAATAAGAAACACATAAAATAGCGAAAAGCATCAAATCCAGGAAAATGTCCCCGTACATGTATATAACGTGAACATTTTGTTTTGATTCACCACGTGTCACTATGTTTCAGATCTGCCACAGTATGAAGCAACCAAATCATATATACCCAAGGGGCCCGATGAGCTTGGGCTGCGACAGGCTGAGCTTGTTATTGTCCTACAGAAGGAGGAAGGTGAGACCTTGGTTGTCACTGACTAATACAACATTAAATCCAGACCTTCCAAAAAAAAGTCACCATCCTCTCCTATACATTTCATGGAAAACCCATATAGGAGTGCTCTGATGGAAACTTTTATTGTGTGCTCTTCCTAGCCATGTACTTTGGGGAGAGAATGCGAGATGGGGAGAGAGGGTGGTTTCCTGCCAGCTGTGCCACAGAGATCACAGACCCCACTGCCATGGAGAACAACGTGCAACGCATGAAGCGTCTGCGCAAAGAGACCAATGTTTGACCCTCAGTGACCATTCCATCCCATCAGGAGTCGACAAAATAACAGAAACACCTGTCTGTTGATGAGTGATTCCAAGTATGTTCAGTTTTAGTTGGGACTGCATTGCTGATGAATTAGGCGGGACACAGGTTATTATTTACTGTAATGGAGGAAGGACATTTTCTCGGATACATTACGCGTTGGCCATTAATCCTGGACTGGTCCTCCGGTGGTATATAAAACTGAATTATGAAGTTCTTGGTTTGAATCCAGCCAATGTTTCATTTTGCCTTCTACTGTCAGACTGTACAAAGCAATTATTTTAACGTACAGGAGTCATGTTGAGCTAAAAGTTAAACCAAGTAAACTTTCTCAGACAGATGCTGTTCACTTACATTGCATGTACACCCAGTCAGTAAATTGCAGTAGCAATTTTGTCCAATCACAGGACATTTCACTTGAAATGCACAGCACAACTCCATTGTATTCTTGTTCTCGTTAACTGGCTGGCTGTTGTACATCATTAAACTCATCTACAGCCGTAGGTTTTATATCAAATACAGTTTACTATGAGAAGTTGGATGTTAAAAATCGTAAGTGTATTGCCTACACTTTATGTCTAAATATATGGAATGGAAAAAAATATGCATGATGCGGTTTGGAGCCTATATAAAATGAAAAGAAATAATAAAATAACCAGTACAGACACTTTCCTGGTTTCTGAACTTTTATTTGAGCTTGCATTTTGTTAAAATGTTTGAATACGGTACATAAAAAGTTATTTAAAAATGTCAAACTGACCAGATATCAAATTTCCATTTTCTTTAAAAACCATTTGGTGTAAAAACTTAGGACAGATTTAGAAAAACATTTGCTGTTTCCCCAAAACTTTTTTGTAGCTGTCACATAAAAATAATGGAAAAAAAACAAGTCTGCATAGATCCTGCAGGCAATCAGTGGTAATCTGGTCAAACGCATGGTGCAAGCTTGTGACGTTCGTCAAGTCAAATCTTTATTGCTCAGATCTTGTTTGATGTTTCTTGTTGACAAAAAACTGCAAAAGGGGAAAAAATGTCAAATTAGTCAACTGTTAATCTGCATACTATTGACTGATAGTCAGACCAATTTCAGTTTTGCTGTGTTCATTGCTGTGAGATGTTTGAAAAATGCGCATCTGGGCTCTAGAAATGGTTGGATAAAAAATTTATGTATGTACTACTTTTAAGGAACTTAAAACTTCTTAATGTCCTGCATTGGGTTTACTGCCAGCTCCAGATACAGAATTTGATGACAAATGACTCTAAAATGTTCCAGCAGCTACAGTTAATGGACATAATTCTGACTGCCTCAGCAGTTAAGAGGACTCACCCGGACGATGGTAAAAGATGGTAGATGCCGGTGGGCAGTTTTCTTCCTACTCAGCCCCACCCTGCTGGGCCTCGGGAGCGGACGTTTTCTCTGCAGGTGGGTCACCTCCTGTCTTGGCCTCCTTGTTTTCCGGGCCGGGTTTGCCGCCAGTCTGTTGGCGTCTGCGGCGGTAGTTGAAGTTACGGCGGTAGCGCCGCTGGCGGGGCTGTTGGCTTTGACCACCTTCGCCGCCCTGATTCTCCTTGTCCTCTTCACCGTCCCGCACCGGTCTGGGACGGGGTGGACCCCTGATGTCAATAAATAAATAAATAAAACTAACCAATCATGAAGCACACAGTGAATAATAACTGACACATGCAAGGTAAAGGTCATCTACTACAACAGCAAGATGCAGACACACAAGACAGTTGATGGTTAAAATGTATGCCAGCTGATTTTGAATTGAGGCTGCAATTAAAGGAGAGCTGCGCTGGTCGAGCAGATGGCATTTATTAATGCTTCTATTCAATACTTTTTTTTAGGAAAAAAAATTCCTTGAGTGGACCCAAAGCTTTGATCCCAACAGGCCAATGTTTTCCTCTCCTATTATTGCAGCCCTGCATCAATGAAGCCAACATGCAAACCTTGGTCTGAACCTTGGTCGGAAGCCTCTGTAGTAGTTCTGCCTCACTGGTTTGTTGCCCTGGTCTGGACCTCCCTGGCTCTCGTCACCCTCACCTCCCTGAAAGCATACAAAGCAAACAGCAACTGACACGCGGCTATTTTCCCAGTCCGCACACAGTCAGGCCAAAGGACATTAGAACTTTGTGTAGTTTTGTGTATACAGTCCTTATTTGTAACGAAATGGGCCACGTTACATTTTAGGCTCAGGGGCCTATTTGAGCAAATTTGTAAAATGTTGGCAAGACCCCCGATACACCAAGATTTGTTGTTCACAACCACGTGAGTGTTAGAAAGGAGAGTATGTTGAGTCAAATATGGCATCAATGTCAAGCGTCTCGAATTTGTACGAGACAGCTGAGTGCCTGCTTTAGGATAGTAGCCTCGTGACGGCGTACCTCGGTCATATCTCCGCGTGGTGCGTTGGTGTACGGGGGCCGGCGGCCGTAGCGTCTACGTACAAAGTATGGTGGATAGCGTCGTCTGCCGGGGTAAGGGGGTCTACGCTGCTGTTGCTGCAAGTCTCCTTCAGGGGCACTCTCTCCTCCTTCTCTGTTGTTTTTGTCACGACCTCCGTTGCCAGGCTCACCCTCTCCGTCACTCTGGTAGTTGTCTGGATAGTCTCCACCACGAGGAGGGCCCCTCCTCCGGGGGTAGCGCCGATAGCGGTTCCTGTCAGCGGCATACTTACTCCCCTGGACTGCAACACCTCCTGGGCCAGTGACATTTGCAGCTTCTGCTCCCTGAGAAAGCAACAAAGGTTAATGATCTGCAAAACAATACACTCTTCCACAAATTAAAATCAGACGTTTGTACAAAGTACAACCAGAGCAGTTTACCTTCTCTCCCTCAACTACATCAAACTCCACAGTTTCTCCATCTCCAACACTGCGAAGGTATTTCCTTGGGTTGTTCTTTTTAATGGCTGTCTGAAAACATCAACAGTCTAGATGAGATTCTCCAAAAATGGCCGTTAGAGGAAAAAAAGAAAAGACTTCCTACAACTTACCTGGTGTACAAAAACGTCTTCTTTAGTATCATTCCTAAACAAAGGAGAAAAATCTTTTTCAGTTACATCTAGTCAGGAACACGCTGTGCCCATATAATGCAGCTATGTATCTTTCGACACATTACAACTAAGCCAACAATTACAAGACTTAAACGTACTGCACAGAACAACAGAATGAAGACCAGCAGACAAATCATCTGCTTAGCTTTGTAAGCAAATCATACTCATAATAGGATTGGGAATCTTCTTAATCTTGCACACACACTCAGACACCCATGAAATATAAGGAAAGCTGGAGCGGAGTCCACTTACCTATTGATGAAACCATATCCATTCCTGACATTGAACCATTTGACTGTACCCAAGACTTTTGTTGCTGCAAAAAGATACAATAAACCGGAATTATTAAGGAGGTTCATAATGAAGTCATTTCAACATAGAATATTTAACTGAGAACACACTGTAATAATAAGAGGCTTCAAACAAGCTTTAGGGGTTTTGTAATGCCTCTATTAGTGAGAAACAGTCAAGGAATCATATCACAGCAGATGATTCAAAAACCAACCAAGACCACGGATAATGTGGAAGTTATATTTAACTCCCAACTGTTACCCTTTTAATAGATCATGGTGCTTAGGGCAGCACTATGGCAGCTGCACTTGGAATGAGGCAAGAGAAATATAAGCTAGTAGGGGCTGCACCACATTTCGTGTGGTTCTAAAGATGTCGTATTACCCGCATTAGTCATGAAGTCCGTGTAAGGGAAATCCTGTAGTACTGTGTGTCAAAGATGATTAAGGTGAAAACACTGTGCGCTTTAGTCACTGTCAGCATATCAAAGTCCAAGTACCACATATCTACTGCCCCATTTTAAGACACGGTGTTCATTCCGTGAGCGATCACACGTGGTACAGACGCGCCCGGATACATTAGCAAGCAGTGAGCCGAGATGGCTTGTTAGCATAGCTAGCGTGGTTTCAACCATGTGGCTGGATTAGAGCCAACAAGCGGAAATAAGCCCAACACAGTAGATAACAGTACTTGTGGTCGGTTATTTTGTTAGAACAGAAAATGTATATTTCTGTAGTACTATTCTATATCAGACAAACAACTAATTGGGCGAAGAAATCCGTGGAATCGTACGGCGGACATTTTGGGTGCCCCCTTCAGCCATGTAAATAGCTAACATTAGCCGGATAGGCTAACATGGTATCGTTAGCCAACGAGCTACAATCGCCTAAGTAGTTAGGCCATTACGGCACTCCATAAATTCTAATTGAGACAACCAGTGCCAACTATTCATGTGTATTAAAAAACCAATTAGGGTAAAACCATATACCACTCACACGGAACGAAACTGGCTATATGTTTTTTTTAATACCACAGTGGAACCAGGTTGTTTCGTGTGAACAAAGGGACAGCCTGTAGCTAGCGTTAGCTTGCGGTCGACAGCAGCCGGTTAAGTTAACAGTATGAAATCATTCAATGTTCAATTATAATGTGTGGTCAACTGGAAAGTAATAGCCAACGATAACAGACGTTAACTAGTGCTGTCTGACAACCGCTAAGGTAGTGTGTGACACCAACACTGACGTACAGACATGGGTCCGTTTAATAGCTGGACAAAACTTCAACGGTCGTGCATGTGACGGGCAACCGGCAACATGGTATTCTATGGCGGACACTAAATGTTAGGCGGCCGGTGAACCCGATAGACTACAGACTAAAAACAAGGCTCGTTTCACCAATTATGTAATCAACGATTTTATATCTTAAAACACACCACTGGTGATTTGCTTCTGATATTTAATAAATCATGCAGTGGCACATAGCCAAAGCTAGCGCTGGCAATACACATTTGACATTTTACGATTAATAGTCGGCTTATTCACGGCAAAGAGAAAATCCTTATTTTTTACAAAAAGGGAGCCTCTCATAGTCAACATCCAGCTTAGGTTCAACATAACTTTACAGATATCGCACAACTGCCCCACATTTGGACGAAATGTGCCTGGTGTTAATTTACATTTATAATATCCTTTGTACATTTTCAGTGATATGTTCGACAACGGCAGCGTAACACAGGCACCCAACTCTTATTTTATATAACGGTTAATTATTTTATATAATGTTAACAACCACGTCGTTTGGCGCATCTACTGGGTCCCAATCCATGTTAGCTTAGCTAGCTAACTAGCTAATTTCCCGTAGTCTTACCGATGACCTTCTTATCCCCCGCGGAAGCTGCGGCTGCCGGGCTGGATGGTCTCTCCGCATCGGCAGGAGGCTGCGGCGGTTGTTGTGTCTCGGCCTCGCTGCTCATGTTTACAATAGGTTGGTAATGGCTTCTGCCGGCGGCGGCTCTCTGCTGTGTTTCCCGGTGCTAGATGGTAACCTGGGCCGGCGGTGGTGGGGGCTACTGCCTTCGGGCTCTCTGCTTTCCTCTTTCCGCTCCCGTTGCCGATCGAACTGGGCAGAATGAGAAGCCGTGCGGGGGAATGTTCTTGGTCGAGGGCCCACCCAGCAACGCGCATGATTGGCTAGGATCCTTTGCGAATACCACGGCGCTGTCGTATTGGTTAAAACGGTTGTCAATCTCTATTGAGACTCGCATTTCCTGCAAAGGATTGGCGAGAGGGGAATGTACCTGTCCATGTTCACCGCCCCACAGTGATGTCACAGCCAGACGAGTCAGACTAATATCCGTGACACACAGGGCGTCTGCGTGTCTTTGACGGTTTTTGAACATATTGTACGACTAAAGAAAAATATCATCACAGTCATGTCATGTTTATAAAAATAACATAATAATGATTATTAATTAATTATATTTTAAGACCCTGAATGTTTTTTAATCATTAACATGATTTAATGCCTGGACACAGCAGGTCTGCGCTTCATTTTACTTGTTTACCATGGTCCCTTCTGAAAAATAAATAAATAAACACAATTTTAATTTGTCTCTCAAAACTTGGAATGTAAAATACTCATTTGGTAAACTGGGTACTTCAGTGTTGTTTCTGTAAACTATCCTTATGTGACTTTTTATTTATTGAGCAATACATAAATATTAAGATTCATTTATCATGTCAAAGGCACTGTCATTAATACAGTGGTATTACTGCTCAAACGTACATTAACACTATGGACAATGCAAGCAGAACGAGCTATAATGACAATAAGCTTCCACAGTTATAAACACTTGGCATATTTTTGTATCCTGCAATTATTCAGGATTCTCTGTTAAAAAAAATTGAAACAGTCAACTCTACTTTTTGTAAAATGTAAGCCATCGCTTTTACAATTGACTGTGAGCAAAATCACAATTAAGAACAAAGAAGTCTGATATAATCCACTCAGATTTTCAGTCAAAATAAACTACCACCATTCTGATGTGATCCAGAAGCTCCGCTTGCAGTAGCACAGGGCAGACAGCCCCAGACTGAATGAGAGGACCCCCCCCCCCCACACACACACACACACTCATTGTCATGGTAATGCTGCACTGGCACTGTTTATGAGCACTGGCTGATGTGTGAAGAACTCAATGTTAATGGCCGAGACCCGGTCTCCCACACAAAGATGGGCTTTAGCATTGACCCCTGAAAGGTCCCCCCACAAAGAGACCCCCCCCTTCCCAAAAAAAAACAGCCTTCTTCCTGCCTCTGCAAGGACAGAGTCTACATCTGAATAGATTCTTTTGTGCCAAGGGAATGAGGTCCGAGGGAGAGCGTGGATGGGGGAGGGCCTGTGGATACTTGGATTTGTACGGAGGGCTAGGAGGAAGAGAGGTAACCATCAGTTCAGCAAAGGATTGCTTGGCATCACAGTGTGTGCCTTTAAGGACTCTCGTGTCTTTCACTGTAAAGTGTTTTCCTCCTCTTCACCTTGCCATTGAGGCTGAGATTGATTATTTCCCACTATTACTTCTGAATCCAACTATGCATCTCTACTCAGTTCCTTGATATATATACTGTATATAGATATAGATACACTTAGAGATATAGATAGACAGATATAGATATAGATATAGATATAGATATAGACAGATATAGATATAGATATAGATATAGGATGCCAGTTTTGAAATATAAGTTTTTAAATCATCACTGTGAAAATGATGAAGTTCAAGACAGAGAACAGTCAGAAATACTCTGCACAAGTGTGCACGACTGATTTTATACATACAATACATTTTTCATGCTTAAACACAGTAATAATCAAATTAGATTTGTACCTCAATTTTTCTCATTATCAGCAAACCATCAACCACTTTTCCTGAAACAGTTGTGAACAAGACAATTAAAATTTGACACAGAGTAACAGTAGCAAAATACAATTTCAAGTGAACTTGACTGTATTAATAATACTGTAGCCTTGCTCACCAAAAACAACATGCTTCCCATCTAACCAGTCACATTTGGTGCATGTAATGAAAAACTGACAACCATTTGTTCCAGGGCCGCTGTTTGCCTGCAAAGTATTAGTTGAGAAAATAAAAGTGACATCAAAGAAATAATGGCACTTTCAAATATCATAATTAGGGATAATTTACACTGAAGGTATTCATCAGTCCATTTGTTTTTAGAGATACGGGTCTGTCCACTTTGAATGGATTAATCACATCCTAACTTAACTTTTTAAAATACAGTATACTGCAGGATTTTCAGAATTATTGTAGGAAACCCTCCTCAGATCAAAGTTAACTAATCCTTTCTCAATTCATCTTATCATCATTGGATTCATCTATATACATACCATGGACAAAAGACCAGGCGCAGAATGCTTCAATTTAAAGTTTTCATCTGCAAATGGACCTCTGTAGATGCTGCATATACCAGTGCCATCACCCTTCACAAAACAAAACAATACATAAGACACGCATTTACAACAGAGAAAGCTACACACTGAACATGTTTGATATCCTGTAATTCATCACATATCCGCCAGAGGGTGACAGACCAAAGTTGTTTTCTTCCTGCTCTATTCAAAGTGCAACTGCAGATTGGGAAAACATCACCGCATTTTTTCTTTTTACTTTAACCACAAAAAAAAGCAATAGTTTTGTAAGTGTTTTTTTTGGGGGGGGGGGGGCATAATGGCTTAGCCATACAGCACATTTTGTGCTCAGGAACAACCTAATGTATAAACTATTTTTCTTTCTTAAAAAGCACAGACAACTGTTTAAAGTGTAACGTTATTAACATTCTTAATAGAATAAATCTTTTACTTCCTGTTCCACCCACACTGATGTATGTGAAAACACCTTTTCATTATTTAAACTGCATTTGAAAGAGAAAACAATTACTGCAATCACACCAAGCAGTAATCCCATTACAGCTTCCTGAATATGCATTTAAACATCTTATCCACTCACTCATATAAGCACTCACAGCAGAGGTGAATTGCTTCCTTTGCTGAGAAACAGACATTTAACCAACTGTTTGTGTCATTAGAGCATCCGTTGCTCTGCCGGAAGACTTCCAGCAATTACCTGCAGTATACTATTACCTTAATCAAAGCAAATAGCAGACACCAAACATGTTTTCCAATTGATGCGCCAAGAACAACAACCACACAATAGTTGAAGGATGTGTGCATATACTTACATTCACAAAGTCTCCTCCTTGAATCATAAAGTCTTTGATCACCCTGCCAACCAAACAAAAGTTAAAAATAGTAAATTGATCTTTGTTGCTGTGCAAGCTCACCGTCATGAATGACATGGTTGTATTAAAGAAAGATTCACGCAGGCAGAATAAAACACACTTATATAGTACATATAAAAATATTCACAGTGTTCTGACAATCAGTGTCCACTGCACACTCTTTAAACCTACTTTTATTACATGCTCTAAGACAATAAATTAGGATACATGTCTGAATGTTTTTTGACCCCATTGTTTTTTATAAAACACTGCAAGATGTGACCACTGTTACCATCAGGTGACTGATCAGGTTTTTTCATGATATTTCAGGGCAATGTGTGTATTTAACATGGAGCATGTGCATTATTAAATAAATGCTTAATAATACCCCTGATGATGTTTAATAGAATCCCCCTTCCAGTTCACTATCCACACACACTGCAATGTGCAAACCTCAAGAGACAACATTAGGTGCTTAACCTGAATATAAATAGCCACAGCTACAATCACAGTGAAAAGTAAAGGAACAAAAGTGATACACAGATTAAAAGTCTTTCCAGTTTTAGCATCAATCTTCAAATGAACTGAATTTTAAAATCAACAATCTTTCCAACATCTGTGCACTGTGTGCATTACATGCTGTCCACGATCTGCAATGTTGTTTACCTGTGGAATGTGCAGCCTTTGAAACCAATGGGGACTCCATCCTTCCTATGATGCAAATGTGTGCAGACAGAACAGAGCATTGAGGACATAAAGTACTGATTCAAACAAAATTCAGTCACCACTCCAACATCAGTACTGTCCAGTTGACATAAGGTTAGACAGTAAATAGAGACATCCTTGATGTGTATCCTGTAGCCTTAAAAGGTGTTAATGAAACCGCCTATGTATTTTACAGTTTAAACACACTAAGGAGGAGCACTGACACAAACAGCACATGACGTTTGGCCAGCATTCAGAGATTCTGAGAATTCACAACAATGTCCAGTAAGTGGTACCACTGTTTATCCTTTCCCACGATTATAAATCCATCACTTCAGTCATAGAGTCTTCTTCAAACGCATACTGATTTTATTCCTCTCCTCGAGTTTTGCTTTGGCAGAAACTGTCATGTCACATTTTTCATGTGCATGACATTTTCATAATCATTTGAATGTCAAAAAAGCAAAACAAAAGAGACATTATTAGTTACAGCTGCTAAAGATCGTAGTTATAGTATAATTGGTAGGCTTACTTAATATTTGGAAATTATTTCTGGTGTTTCTTTTTTTTATGTCTTCTTGAGATTAAATGCTGGGGATGTGATGTTAATGTTTTTCTCGGAGGATATCGCACCTTGTACACTTTTACAGCCCTATGAGGCAAACTGTAATTTGTGAATATGGGCTATACAAATAAAATTTGATTGATTGATTGATAACGTTAACATGTCACCTGGTAGTAACTGTAACTTAAGGTACAAGCAGGTATGACTATTCCAGCTCTACATATTATATTAAGAAGTTTATTCATGGTTCTGACAATGTTGGTTCTCACATGAATCCATCTCTTTTACATGAACACATTTATAGACAGCTAGGCGAACCAAAACAACTGATAACCAGTTTTGCTCAGGGAGTCCAGATAAACTAAACAGGGCAAGCGGCGCTCACCTTGTAGTTCAGGTTTGAGTCTTTGATATGGACAAATGTAAATACTTGTTGAGATCTGGTTAAACAGATACCATATGTGACCAACAGAAACCGTTTGTGCTCATACTTATCTTTCAACCTAGTAAAGGAAAATATATTTCCTCTTATCAGGGTTCTGCAAACTGCTGGGAGGTAAAGACAGGGTAAGAATGCACAGCCAGCTTGGCAACTAAGGCTGCTGTATCAGGTACCGTATGTCAAAGGAGTGGCGCTTCTAGGTTACTTTTTCTTTGAAAACATTATTTGATATTATTTAATCATTGATGCAAGAGGGTGCGGCAATGATTAAATAATGTCCTTCTGTTTTTCCTCTGGTTTACTAGAGGACTATTAACATGCCACCAATATGCCTTAGTAATTAAGGTTGCAACAACAACATATACCCACCAAAATTTTATTTGTTTTAAATACGTTTAGTAATATGAATTTATTTATTTGCCAAGTTACACATATGTGTTTTGGGAGGCATGTTAAGAAATGTGCTGACCATACCATATTACTTCTAATAAATAATGTTAGATAACAATGTCACAACCTTACCTGAACTCTCCAGTGCAGAACTGCCTGTGGGGGGTGATGAAACTGTTAGTAACATCCATGCAAAAAATCCATCTTTACACGCACACCAGTAACATCTCTTTTAACAAAAAAGGAAAAAATATGTGAACTGAAGCGAAAATGTAAAAAAATAATTAGCATGCAGTCCAATTATGTGAGCAGCATTGGGATGCTAAATTTCCCCTTACCGGAAATTCTCAGCTGTCTTTGGGACCACATCAGCCATCAGCTCAATCTTCATCCGTCCAACATCCTGACAAAAGAAAGGATATCCATTGAAGACAAAGATATACACACCAAAAAAAGCAAAGCATGCATAATAAAAAATATGGAAATCAAAAGATGTCACAGTTTTCATTGAAAACATTATTTGCGTTGTGGCTGCTGAATCTTTCCACATGCTCTGAAGTGGTCGTGATCACAGTTCCTGCTCAGACATTTAAACCCTCTTTGTGCTTCTGTTTATGTGTTCTAGTGCGTTTTAGTGTGTCTTAATCTGTGTGTGTGCGCGCACGCGTGTGTGTGTGTGTCAAAGATCACTTTAAATTGTACATGAAACAAGGGAGATCACAATGTGTTAACAACAACCAACTGTTTCAGACTGTGCCCAGTGTTTTCACTTAAGCATTTTGTAAAAGAGTACAAAGTCCATGAACAGCTGCTATCTACCTTATCCAATGCAAACAAACCAAGACAAAAACACTCACCACCCCAGTCATTTGTATGTTCAGCTAAACCAATTACATTTTTTTTTCAAAGCACAATGTAAGAGCAGCTATGGTTACACTGAGGGAACAAATATTTCTAAGGAGCAACCCTAGGCCCAGACTTAATGCCGTTTCCTGGGATTCAGGTGTAATTGTATAGGGACATCACAGCAAGCAAACAAAAACAGCCAGGGTGCGGTTTCAACCAACATGCAGTGCTCAAGGGAAGAGAGGTTCTATCCGGTTTACCTGTAATAGGCCATGCAAATAAGCACCACAAGAGGCAGTCACCTCTGGGGCATATGGGAGGGAGAACAGGTAGGTTTCCTTGAAAACAAAGACCTGCCCGACCTGTTAACAATAAAAAGGTGGAGCTATAAAAACCTGCTGCCGCAACTCCACCTTACAGCTACAACCCGGCACTCACAAGACTTGTTGAACGCACCTCAAGCCCGTAACTCGCACAACTGGACATGACAGGGAAAAAAATGGATGTCTAGCAATTCTCACTGGACAGAGGTACAGACATCTTAACATCACATTATATTGTTTTACATGTTGCGTATGTGTAATGCTTCCGAACATGCTTTACCTGTCATTAGTTTATTTACCCATTCAGGAAGCAGCGTGTGCAGCTAGAAGTGTTCCTTGTAGTTTTAATACCATAAAAACGGCACTTAATCTACAAAAATGGCAGACAGGAGTGATAGACAAAATAGTGCAGTCATGAAAATCAGTGAACTTTCTGTACATATTTCTCTATTTTGTGCACTGGCGTCATGAGTGATTTACATATGGCCCTAAGAAATATGAAAAAAAAACATGACGACTACTCTACATTGGCCATATAGCTCTTTAAATGAAGATTTTTTAAGTGTATTGCAACAATAATAACAACATGCATTTACTGTCAGCGCTTCCTAATTAAATCTTTACTGTTCCCTGACTGAGATATTTGGTTCAGCCTATATCTCAATGTCATCTAACAACATTTTTCTAACACTAAAGCAACAATTGAATGAACCGGTTTAAAAGCTGTGAAGCAATGTGTGTCATTGTTGTGCGCCATCATTGTTGAAAGCCCTCAGATAAAAATAAAAATACATTAATCTCCAACCATACATCAGCAGCCAAAACAATGTTATCTTTCTTTCACAGCTTTCCCCAGGGCATCTTACTGCTAACTGGGCGCTGCTGCATCAACTTCAATTACGATGGACTTGCCAGCATTCCTGGAAACTAGCCACACAGTCAAAATGCTGGCGATTATGGAGCAATGGGATGAGAGCTCTGGCTATCATGCAGACAACACTAAAAAATATATGCTGCTTCTGCTTTTCAAGAGCCTAATGGACATGGCTGTCTTCTACCTGTGCTGCAAGAAGCTGCACACCTCCTTTTCCAACATGTGCAGTCTGTCTCTCGTCCTAGTTGACTTGCTGATGACAACTGTTATGGCAGCTCTGTGGTTCCTCGGGCCCGAGAGGTCGCCCGTGTCGCCCTGCTTCGTTTTAGCTCACACCTCAGCAATATTCGGGGCACTGCCACTGCCCATGACTTGCTTGGGTATATTCGACTACTGTATAGAAGATACCTGGATGGGCCGCAAGAGTGTCACCGTCAAATTCCTCACGAACTTGGTGCTGATGTTGCTGGTGTGGATGTTTGCTGTTATTTACACCTTTGACACTGTAAATGCTGAGCTGTTTCAAGTGAGTTACGTAAAAGGGATAAAGTCATTGGTGTGTGAAGTGCAGGAGTCTACACTGGTTTCCGTCTTCATTCTAGGGCTCTCGGCTGCAATCATTCTTACAATGCTACCCTTTTTGTCACGCATCCCCCTGTGGATAAGACAGGCGGACAGGTTATATGACCTAAGAGAAGAAGACATGAACCAAAGGAGCGACTTGTTCACTTCAGTGCCATCTACAGAGGGAAAAAGCAGCAAGGAGAATTATCTGGAGGTCACCAACTGGCCACGGCCGCCTCTTTGGTTCAGCCTAACTCTGGGCTTTACTATATTTTGGATACCCTATCTCACAGTGTCTGTGCTTTGCATGGTCTTTGGCTTTGGGGTACCTGCCTACATCACAGTTAACCTTCTATGGTTTGAGTGCACCAACAGTTTAATAGTGGGTGTGGTTTTCTGGGTAAAGAGCAAGTCCCTGGGGCCATACAGCCAGCTACCCAAAAACATTTGCTTATGGCAGGTTTACTGGCATTTGAGCAAAGGGACATGGCAACAGCAGCCCCCCACAGCTGTGTTAAACCCACCAAAAGGGGAGAGGGACTCTGTTTTCTATGTATAATACGAAATATTCCACAATAATCATCACAGATGTGTTGTGACAGCCTGCAGCAAAAACGAAAAACTAATTTTGTGTCGATCATAAAGCATGGACACAGAAATGCTGCACTGCTCATCACTACATCAATACATGCACAACTTTCACTCCATCAACACATGCACAAAATAAACAGGACACAGGAACGGACATCTAAATGCATTCATTCATTTAAGAGATGAGCTGCACTGTCTTGGAAAACAAAACAGCTTTTTAAACATGATAAATATTTAATAAAACTGCCATGAAAATAAAAAAAAATGTTTTCTATATTGTTCATGCTTTGTTATAGAGATCTATACTGTATATAGATAATTTTAGTTTTCAGGAAAATGGTGACTGCCCCATACTGGTGTAGTTTTGTATATGCATCTCAATAAAAATATTTTAAAATAAAGTCCTCCACTCTTCTTTCACTAAATCATGTTCATTTCTACCATTTGCTTAATAAAACTACAGTATCTCACAGATCTAAGGAGGTTCAAGTTGCATTTCTGATGAAGACCACGTGTTATTAACAAGCTCCAGAGCAGCTACTCAGTGAATCTTGTGATTAGATTCTTTTCTCAGAGGTTAAGAATGAACTTAAACATAAAAAATTGAGATCTTCCCCATCTGGTCAGGAAAAACAAATCTTGATTGAGAGCTCTAGAATTTGTCATCCTACCTAAAGAGCCACTTACTTTTTATATAGCCATGAATCAGCAGATAATGGATGCATGGATGAGCCTGTCTGAAGGTAATGTAAATATGTTTCGCATTAACACCTTGATTTAAAATGTATTTGGGGTTTTCAGACAACAACTGGATAGTGCTTGACCATATGAAAGTACAGGTGTACGAGCGTTGAGAGACACCAATGACATACTGAGATCTTATTAGTCAAACTGCCCCCGGAAGTTGTCGGGGTTATCGTCCTCTCGTGACGTGAAAAGGACAAAACAACCAGATCACAGATATTAACGTGGATGCATATACATACTAGATGCATATAGATATGAACTAAGAAAAATAACATCCCCCCAATAGTTTCAGTAGAGGTGTAGTTTGAATAAATCCCGTACGGTTGTGTATAAACTACGTATCTCTATGAATAAGACCGGGAAGATGTGGAAACGTTGACACAAGGTTAGCTTGGGCGCTAAAGTGACAATAATATAAACACATTCTTCCACTCACCTGCCCTCCAATGGTGATGTCGAAAAAAACCATGGGGTTGCTGGGATTTGTTGTTTGAACAGACATGGTAACAGCTTCTCAGCTTTTTAAGACTTAAGAAATATTCGATCTACCCGGCAGAACACGGTTAATTTGAACAGCCAGCATACGCACAGTTTGGACCTACGGTGGCTCAGTAGTGACATACTACGATTCGCGATAAAGGACATAACAGGGAAATCGCGAAAGCTGTACACTTACGGGTGTCGCTTTATGGTAGCTGGAGGTAAAGTTTAAATTAGTTCTGGAGGACACCCATAAATTTCAATCATAAATTTAAATTTGCTAATAGGCAGCTCTAATCAGATATTATTAATATGGCTTTATAATAAGCCCTTTCGTGGCGCAGTGGGTAGCGCTCGTGCCTCACAGCAAGAAGGTCCCTGGTTCGAATCTCGGTTCGGGGGATCTTTCTGTGTGGAGTTTGCATGTTCTCTCCGTTTCTGCGTGGGTTCTCTCCGGGTACTCCGGCTTCCTCCCACCGCCCAAAAACATGCATTGTGGGGGTTAGGTTAATTGGCCACTCTAAATTGTCCTTAGGTGTGCATGTGAGTGTGAATGGTTGTTTGTTATATGTATATGTATTCTGTGTTGGCCCTGCAATGGACTGGCGACCTGTCCAGGGTGTACCCTGCCTCTCGCCCGATGTCAGCTGGGATCGGCTCCAGCTCCCCCCGCGACCCTTAACAGGATAAAGCGGTAGAAAATGAATGAATGAATAAGCCCTTTCTGAAGCAAATCGTGTTCCTTGATTAAAAAAACAGATTTTGCATTTTCTCACCTCAGTAGTTTTATTTTGAGCACACTTAAAAGGAACCTCTCATAAAAAGTTATTGCAAATAAACCTGTGTCACGAATAACAGAACACTTTCACCTACTACACTGTCTAAATCTGACCAGTCTGAAAGACAAACACTAGTTTTTTAAGGGTTTTATTTCCACAATAAAATGTAATCTTACAATTTAACATAACACGATGGTGGGTTTTCCAAAGATAACAATTGGCAATGTGACTACAAAGATTTGTCAAAGCTGTACTAAAGCACCATGATGCAAAAAAAAAAAAACATTTAACAGTAAAGATTTAAATGTTTGAACATGCTAGTGGGAAAGGTAGACAAACCTAGCAAAAGCAAACACAAAGCCAGGCCTATGTGAAGTAATATGGTTTCTTGACATTCATGCCATATTCTGAAAGGGCAGGGGTCAGATCTTCCATAGTCAGAGTGTATTTCTTATCCTATAAATGGGAAGGAAAAATAAACATCATAAATATAGACATAATCATACATTATATTTTAACAATAGAAGTCTTACACACAGTACAAAACACTGTAGAGGCATTACATTTAAACCACATGTTAAAAATGGGAGAATACTAACCTTTGTCTTACTCCTTGAGCTTCCTGAGGCAGTTCCTTTCATCTTACAATATTGCAGTGCGTCATTGGCAATGTCTGAGATAAACTTCTGAGAGGCTAGAGAGATCAGTCGGATACTGTACAGACAGAAAAGAAAAACATCTGTGTTTTTCCCTTTATATACACAGCCAGGGTGTGTCTATTCATCTGTCCAACACATTCAATTTGAAACTTGCAGGTCCCCTTTATAGGACTTACATTCTTGGATCAGAAGCCTCAAAGCCAGCTCGATTAAGGTAATAACCTGTAACTGCATCAGGTATCTGAAAAGGGAAAAAGAGCTGATTTTACCATGTGGTCAAGTTTCACATTGTCTGACAGTGGCTCCTACTACAATATGGTATTGTCACTGACAACATTTGACATACTGTAGGAGTATACTCTTCCAGCTGCATGAGAAAATCTGCCAGGGGTGTGGTGGCGACAGCAGGTTTTACATCTCCATTGGTGATGCCACCAGGCACATACACACCGTTGGAGACAGATGTGTCTGCTGATGGAGTCACCATGGCCACTGATGAGGAAGCTATGATACAAGTTATTAAAATTAGGTCACACAAAGTAATATGAAGTTTACCTGAAACCCAAACAAATTCACATATGCATAATGGATTTAATAGAAAGCGTTGGTTTAATAACAAACACCACCATACAGGATATACTAACGTTCTTCCACCAGATAAAAACCCACTATCAGCTACAGGTTTAGCACAACAATAGCCAAAGCCACATAACGTTACCATTACTCGTGACCGAAGGGATGCTGCTGACGTTGGTTGCTGTATTATCATTTGCGATACAATTAATTGAAGTGGAAGACGTCGTAGATGGCACTCCAGTTGTGACAGACTGATTAGCGTTGTCAATGTTCATGTTGATGATAGTGTTGGCTAACGCGCTAAAACGTAGCTAGTTAGCACGAAGAAACGTCCAGCTATGCTTTAAAACGCGGTACCGTATTAAATAGCCCAAAGGTTGGGGCTCTGTAGAGTATTAAGTTGTTAAATTAATCTACTTTTATACGTTTGAGGATATTAAAATCACAGAATTGAGTCTTGTTTAGCGTGGGAGGTCTGCGAAGCTATCACACAGCGGAAAGCTGAGCTCACGCTGGTGCGGAGCTAGTTGGGTCATGTGACCTGGCGGTACGTAAGGCTGCGATTTGACGAAGAGGGCCGAGGATCTCCGAAGCCCCCTCGATACCTTTCGTCTAAACAACACCCCTTGGAATCACTCATCAGCTATCTCACAACAAAAGTTAAGATCCACTGTGCATTAAAATTAATTAACATTTAGTGAAAAAACACAAATTCAAACAACAACAAAAAGCAACATCGATTACCACAATAACTCATAACATAATTTAAAAATTGGGGAAATTACTTCTCTCGCTGTGTATGTGTGTGTGTGTGTGTGTGTGTGTGTGTGGGCAAATTTAATGTAAATTGCCAAAATACTTTAAAAACAGGACAGCTGTCAGTTTTCGAGGAGCAATGAATGCAGCAGCTGTATCTTCTGCACGCTCCAGGGGGCGCAAGGACTCTTTCTGACTGCTTTGGGGGTTGGCTTTGTTGCCGGAAGAAGTGACCTATGACCCGCCTTCTTTGGCAACGTAGACCCGAGCCTTTATACCGTGTGTACATTGAACCAAGAATACTCACTCACAGGTGGTCTTGACAGGCGTATGGGACAAACCAGGTAACGAGACAAACATTCGAATATTATTTCCGAGAAACACACTTTAACACGATATAGATATAGATATAGATATAGATATAGATATATATCGACCATCACTTTAATGTTCCATTCAAATGGTGGCTAATCTAAAGCCAGGGAATTTACATTTTAAGATGAATGTATTTTCACGTGAATTGTATGAAGTGTGTCTAACAAGCTTTGTGTGTTTAAGGTCACGGGACTCGAGCATGACTTCCGCTGTCCGTGTAATCGTGGTGGGAGCCGGCTGTCGGGGGGAGGTCTACTCCAATTATGCATCCATTCATCCGGATCGCATGAAGGTCAGGATGGACTGACGCTCAGTCCGATGTTTTTAGACACATCTGTTATAGCAGTTAATGATTGACAATACAAATGTTCAACATACCCCAAGAACAGAGAATCTCTGCAAGTCCAAAAGGTTAACGATGAGATACTTTCCAATGAGAGAGGAACGTTTCATCAAAAAGTTTATTAAAACTCACTGTAGGACGTTTTATTTTGAATTAATATGAAAAGATGCAGTGACTTAAATCAGCGCTTAAACCGTTTTCATAAACCTTTAGTTTGATCTAGCTGAAAGACCCAAAAAGTAACCCAGCATTCCTTAAGATGTCTTATGTTCTCAGGTTGTAGGAGTTGCTGATCCAAGGAAATTTGCTCGCTCTAAACTTCAACAGCAGCATGGGATCGTAGATGAAAACATATTTAATGGTGAGCAACAAGGAGAAAAAAAATTAGTTGTCTGTTATGGCTTACGCTGAATAATTGAAAGCTATTTTTTT
Organism: Trinectes maculatus; assembly: GCA_016785345.1. Taxonomy (NCBI): domain Eukaryota; kingdom Metazoa; phylum Chordata; class Actinopteri; order Pleuronectiformes; family Achiridae; genus Trinectes; species Trinectes maculatus. Next base: position 222,442 of record JAFBJQ010003144.1, read on the forward strand.
TTTATACTAGACTGGCACAGCGTAGTTGAAAGAGAGAAGTTTGCAGATGCTGTGTTAATTTGTACTCCAGACCGCCTTCACAAGGTAAGCCCACAATGTATATACAGTACACACACATACATAAATACATATGAAACACTCAAGTTAGTCGTTTGTGGAACACCCATTTCATTTTGGTCATTTTGTTTTTTGTATGTATCTCATGAGCAGGTCTCTCCTTATTATAACTATGAATACAATCCCTTTTGAAACACTGTTATTGTGGTCCCTCATCATATTAAACTAGTTTGTCTCTTCCAGGAACCTGCTGTGGCCTTTGCTAAGAAAGGCTACCATATTTTGCTGGAGAAACCAATGGCAGTGAGTGTTTTGTTCAAAAGATTAAGTATGACACGCCCTAATATAGATAGTTCAATTTAAATATGAAGTACTGCGTTTGTAAGTCTATATATTGATTAAGGTCACCCTTAAAATATACTTCTTTATTCTTATTTGTCAGTTTCTGATATCCTAAAAGCCTCTTCCTAGTTGTCTTACTGTGACTGCATCTGTGTGACACTTATGCCCTTGTTTCACAATGTGTTCACATGACTTTAGACAACTGCTAAGGACTGCATGGCCATTGTTGAGGCTTGCACTGAGAGTGGTGTGATACTGTGTGTGGGTCATGTTCTGCGGTATGATCCCACCATCCACAAAATAAAGGTGAATGCATTTCTGTCATACACTTTGTTTTTTCACCATATACGTCAGTTTTCTTCACCAGTCATAGTCTTTAGTTTAAGGATGTCAGTTTTGGTATTTTAGAATTTCTTAGAATAGTTCATTAATGTCACACATCATGTCTAGAATTGAGAGCAGTCAGATGAAAGAGCTTGTATTTCTGTCAACTTAAATTTAGTTTGATCAACAGAGTTAATGTATAGCTCAGTACATTGTTTATAAACTCAGTCTGTAGTACAGAGTACTACTGAGTAGTAATCTGTCATTAAATTTAATTCAGTTAAGCTCTGGTTCAGTGGGGTTGCCTTGCTTTGGTTGAAAATTAACTAAAGCGATCTTTTTATAGGAGCTGATCAATGCTGGAGCCATTGGTGATGTGATCCATATTCAGCACTTTGAGCCGGTAAGAATGCAAAACATGATAGGAAATGAAGAACATAAATACTTAATATACATAACATACAGTTTTAATGTTAAAAATAATTAATTTAACAGTAACACATGCTTGTTTTTTCAATAGATTTCAAATGAAATCTATTTTCATACATAACACTTATTAAGATGATGCAAGGATCTGCATAAACTCAAGAACCTTTAAATAAAAACACATCAGCACTTTAACTTTAATATAAACCAATAAAATGAATAAATCAACCCCTTGTTCTAGGTTGGGTTTTATCATTTTGCGCACTCATTTGTTCGAGGGAACTGGAGGAATGAAGCTGAGAGCTCCTTTGTTCTTCTGGCCAAATCATGCCATGACATTGACCTAATTCATGACTGGGCTGGAGCTCGCAGGTAAACCATCAGACAGTGTTCAAGCAAGGCTTTGAAAATATAGTCTACACTGACAATCTGACAACCTCTCCTAAACAGTGCCACTATGAGCCAGTACCCTTGTCATTTTGTTGCTTATACTTGCTTATACTTTTAGATTAGAATGTTTGTTTTCTCTGAATTAATTTTGTTTTTTAAAGCATGAATACATCAATTCCTTTTTGTAGATGTGTCAAATTGTCATCATTTGGATCTGTCAGCCACTTCCGACAAGATAACAAGGTATGTGGTCTATTCACAGTATGATCCCCAATAAAAAGAATGTTTATTTTTACAAAGGAAACTATTACCAACTGCAGAAAGAACCATTAGTTTCCTGATTTTTTTTTTTGTACTTTTTACTTTAGTTCTATAATTCCTTGTGCAACTTCACAACACGGCACTGAAATGCCTCTTAATTGTGCTTAGTAGTGTTTTTGTGTGATTAAGATGTAATTTATCCATGGTCCAACATCTGTATAGTGAGCACAAATATCAGACTATGTTTTTTTTATCAGCCACCAGGAGCTGCAGATCGCTGCCTTGATTGTTCAGTAGAAAGCGACTGTCCATATTCGGCACGCAAAATCTACCTGGCCAGAGTGAAACAGGTTTGCATTTCAACCCATCATTTTCCCAAATTATCTACTATACTTAACTACAGTGTCAGCGATACTTACCGGTATCTTGTTTAACATGATTTTGTATGTATTCTGTGTTTGTGTATGTACCAGGGGCACACTGGCTGGCCTGTATCAGTCATATGTCCGAGCTCATTGCCAGACATCGAGTCAGTGACTGAGGCCCTGAGGACTGGACCATATGGCCGCTGTGTGTATGAGTGTGATAATGATGTTTGCAGTAATCAGGTACCTCCAGGTTTATAACAGATTCCTGACTGGCTCTTGACCTCCATCACACAATACATTCTCCTTATCGATAAAACTAGGTTTTTCTGTTTAAATAAAACTTAAATTCCAAGTATCCATGCTAATATTAAACATATGGTTAAATAAACAATAGCTTCAAGTCTTTTCAGTTAATATTTCCAGACTCCCAGGTAATAACGGGAACTTATGACTGACTTGATATTGACCTCTATTATTTACATTCTGTGATATTTATTACCTTCAGAAACCAAACTCTCTGTCCTGTTTTCATTTGTCCGTTTTATTTTCTTTCTTTGAGCAGGTAGTTAACATGGAGTTTGAAGGGGGTCTGACGGCAGCATTTTCCATGGTAGCCTTCACCAAGGAGCTGTGCAATCGAAAAACAACCATCTATGGCAGCAGGGTAGGACTGGAATACAATAAGAAACTATTGTCATTCAGATTGTAATCTGAAACTCCTAGAAAGCTGCTGCATAGAAAATGAAAATAAGAATTAACTTCTGGCTCACAGGAGGCAAATTGTTTGTTATCATAAAAAAAACAACTGTCACAGTAGTGTCGACCGTACACCAACACATTCCACCCATACGTCTTTTAAATATCATTACTATGATGAAGTGTTATGATTTTGCGGGGAGGGGTTCCTCCCATTCCCCCCCACAGGAACATTGAATAGGCATGGAGTCAACAATTTATCCAAAAGATAATCTGCAGGTTTGACACCAGGACTCTGAGTCATGTTCTCCTACACCAAACCAGTTGACCAGTTGTGCGCTACATTAAACAGGCAGCACTGTGTTTCTGAGTTGGATGAATCAGCTATATCCTACAGTAACTACAATACTGTGTGTCATCTCAGGGGGAGCTGTCATATGATGGCCATGAGGTGTGTGTGTTTGACTTTCTTACCCAGAGATCTACAAAACACACAGTACATGATAACACCCCCGGACACTTTGGCATGACTGGGCACGGTGGTGCAGACTACCACCTTATGGATGCGTTTATTTCTGCAGTGGCCGTGAGTACTTTCTTTTTATTTTGTCTATTTAAAGTTTTCTGTAGAGTTGATTTTGAATCTGACAGTTAAGTTGTACTCGTTAATGATTGTAATTGTTTAAGATAAAGAAAGATTATGAATACTCACTGACTGAATTCAGTAAATATACATATGTACATTTCTGTATCTGTTTTTGAGCTTTTGACAGAATTTAAAGGATGCACATGAATAATTACTGTGATGTTGATCAGCAGTGTGTTTGTGTGTCTGTGTTTGTTTGTGTGTTTGTGCAGAACAATGATCCGTCCCTGATCCGATCGGGTCCTGAGGAGACGCTGACGAGCCATTTGCTGGTGTTTGAAGCTGAGCGTTCGCGGCTGGAGGGCAGGGTAGTTTACTTGAATCAAAGCTAGTTCACAGAAAAATACTGTGCCATTAAAATCTTTTTATCTACTCTACTTTAATCTACCTAATAATGCCTTTTTGCGCATGGTGCTTTTAACAGTGCTGAAAGACATTTAACATCAGTTCAAACCAGGAACACAAGTAAACACTGGACTATGAAGCCAATGAAAGTCAAACCTTTGGGTTTCATATTGTTCACATTATCCATATTGCTGAGGGATTTTAATACTATATATGTTTTGGGTCTATGTGAATGATTTAGTCTATGTATCTTTTTTCAACACTTGTTGTTTATATTGTCGTGAGTAATGTTCATGTTTTCTTATAATTTTTACTAAGACGCTCAGTGAAATTTGTCTTCTCTTGGAATCAATGTTTGATCTTGGCTTTTCTCAACTGTGTTGTGTGTACTGTGTAGACCATATCTTTGTACATATGTGATTTCTGAAAATGTTTTCTGCTCTTAGAAGACATCAGTGGAAAAAATAATTAATGTTTACCTTACATTTTGGCCTCTGATTGTTCAAATCTGTCATCCTTTCAGAAATTATTAATAACAGTATAAAAAACACTCCTCTTTGCCAGGAATTGGTTAAATAGTAGCGGCATTTGGCCACAGTGCTGTGAAGTACCATCTTTTAAACACAAGGTGTCACTAGTTTATCTGCTTAGAGGTCAGCATATATGACCCAGAACATTGGACTGAGGTAACAGTGGTCTGTTGTGTTAAAAAAGTCATGCCAGCATTGAAGATATTGAATACGAACCGGAAGAAAGTTAAATATTATGGATGTACTTTATTTTAATGACTGGAAGCTGTGTAATCGCATTTCTGTCTTTTTTTATCATCAAAATAATCCACACCTTTTACCAGATATTATTGCACATTTAAGTTGATATGAAATATGTTCTTCAGAAAGGTAAATGGAAGTGAAAATTATTCTTTGTATGCACCACTCTCTGTCCTAATAAGTGTTACAAAAATTGAACTACCAATAGTGGCTTTGTGTATTTATTCTCTGCCCCCCCCCCCCTCCCGCAAAACATCTCCTCTGTAACCATCTATCTTAGTGAACAATCTCCAGTATCTGCCAGTTCTATTAGTTTTTAGTCTTTTGTCTTTCATTTGAAACTCCATTGTGATATGGGAGAAGATTTACAAATGAGAGATATTATTTATTTACTTTAGTGTATAGACCTTGATTGGATGTGGCGGGAGCAATAATAAATCATCTCTGCTTAAATATGAAATCAACAGAATGTCATTTTTATTAATGGCTATTTTGAGTGGATTCTGTCTCGAACGCGAACCGTGTGCAGTTTGTTTTCTTTCATGTAGGCACTTTCCAGTATGTTGTCTTGTGGTGTGTCGCCCCTCCGCCCCCCACCCCCATCAGCTGCCTTGCCAGCTCCCTCTCCCATTTCAGAATCTGAAATTAAAGCCCACATGTGGGATCAACTGTGGTAAGAAATCAGCAGGAAGTGACTCTGTGGAACTTGGTGAATGATCCACAGGAAAATACACTTCATGCCTTTGTGCTTTTTTTTTAGCCCTTAGCTCTTCATCTGTACTGTACTGCAGAAACCAATCAATTGATAATATTACCTATGATAAATGGATTACATTGATACCAATTTGGCAGAAATAAGAACAAATCTTTGAGACAGTTAAGGTGTGGCGATTTACAGGTGATGGTGCTTGACTATCCTTGATAAAGTTGACTTGATATATACCGAGTGAGGCTATTAACTGTTTATTGGAAATGATTAAAACCCTCCTGACACTTCCCTGTATTGAATTTCAGGTGTGAACATGCTGAGGCAGATAATGCCTGTAGCTGTATTCTGTATTTAAATTTAAACTGGTGAGAAAAAACTAATATAGCATAACTCACTCTCAGGTAAAACAGCTTTACATTTTTATCAGGCAATCACATTCCATTACATAGGGAGTTGTCATTTTTAATTACCCTGAGAACAGCACACTATTCCTGGACCTTGCAACACTTCCAGGATGACTAATTCTGGAGTGTGTCCAAGGGTCCGTGCTTCCAGATGGATCATGATGTGTTTATGGTTGGACTGACACAGTTGTAAGAATATTGTGGTAAGAAGGGCGTGTAGAGAAAATCATGGTAATGACGAAACCACTGAATCACTGAAATATAACCTGGTGCCAGGATGGGGTTGCAGCAGTGGTGTGAACAGACACTCCTTCAGGCAGTGCTCCATTTTCCATTTGATGTAATCATGTGGGAAATTTATCGTGTTCACCTTTGTCGACGTGTTTTTGTTTCCAGCAAAATAGTGATCATTTCCGTTTAGCTGTCTTCATAAGACTGTCTGGGCCAAGAACTAGTCGAGCTCTCTCTCTCTCACACACACACACACACACACACGAGATGCCAGATAGACTGTTGTAGTGCTCCGGGAGAAGTTTGCAAACTGAGTCAGCAGCCATATTTTGAATGACTCAACCAGTCCACCACAGAGCCCTTTCAATTCTCACAGCCCTGCCCTGCACCCGCTCTCACACACAGCACAGCAGGCACTGCCCACATTCACTCCAGGTCTTACCTCATCACAGCATCACATTCTCCCACTTTATAAGGAAACATCCTCAAATCCCAAGAGCTACTGACATTTATTTTCCAAGCAAGTCAACTAATCGGTCGGAATGTTTTTGAAAGTTTATGCAAGGACTTTTAATTTATCACTTGTTTCTGTTTGTTTTTTTCGACTGATGATATTGACTGGTGAAATGCTGCGGTTGAGAGTTTTCTGCAAAGCTAATAATCCTTTGATCCTGTGACATTTACTGCATGAATCAGTCGTGTTGCCAGGAAGACACTCCTACGCCGGCGTTGGCGTTTCTCAGCCTCTCGTGCAGTAATATGTCTTGGAGGGCCGTCACAAAGCCCCACTGCGTTTTTTTCCTACCTACCAGGCACGAGCATCTCTGAAGGAGGCAGTGGAGGAGGGAAGCAGCAAGAGCTGCAGTGAACTGTAAAACACAATGCAGCCCGGTGACTCAACAGGAAATGATGGAGCTGGAGTACGTAAGGTTAAAGAAGGAGTGAGAGACAGAGTGAGGTTGACTTTGTCATGCCTGAGGACTCTGAGCTATGTCGTGTGGCAAGACAAAGAGAGAACATACCATGGTTTTTCTGTGGATATGTGTGGGCCAGGAAAACACAGCTGGCTTCACCCCTCGACCCCCAACCCCCTGCTACTCGCACAATAAAGTCATGACACAGACATACAAGGTAAATAACTGTGTGCGCATATATATATATATATATATACACACACACACACACACACCAGTGAACTGTAAAACACGATGCAGCCCGGTGACTCAACAGGAAATGATGGAGCTGGAGTACGTAAGGTTAAAGAAGGAGTGAGAGGTAGAGTGAGGTTGACTTTGTCATGCCCGAGGACTCTGAGCTATGTCGTGTGGCAAGACAAAGAGAGAACATACCATGGTTTTTCTGTGGATATGTGTGGGCCAGGAAAACACAGCTGGCTTCACCCCTCGACCCCCAACCCCCTGCTACTCGCACAATAAAGTCATGACACAGACATACAAGGTAAATAACTGTGTGCGCATATATATATATATATATATACACACACACACACACACACACACACACATATACATATATCTATATATATATATATATATATATATATATATACACACACACACACACACACACACACACACACACACACACACACACACACACACATACATACATACATACATACATACATATATATACATATAGTTATAAATATATAGTTTTATATATAGTTGTGTGTGTGTGTGTGTATAATTAAATGACCAATTACTAAAGGTGACTTTGGTAATATCTATTGACAGTATGACTGGATCGACTTTGACCCCAGAACAAGCTGCAGACACTGGGAAAACAAGCAAATATTGACAGTGGCTCGCTGTCGCGCACATTTCGGCGAAATGAAAAACATTACGCAAGTGCGTCCATGTCCTGATGAGCAAGCTTGTGTCATGTCAGCATCAACAATGTTTTCACTTGGACAACAGGACATTTTTTTATTTAGAAAAAAAGAAAGCCTGCTGGCCTCCTGATGCTGTTTCTCTGCAAAGTGGGAAACCTCTTGTTTATTCCTCTGTGTTTTGAATGATAGTGTTAATGAAGTGGAAGTGAACGTCACAGCACTGCGGAAGCCGTCCTGCTGGGCCTGCAAACATTCTGCGCACAGTGATGCCTGAAAGCTTGGGTAGGGAGGTCGCCAGGGCCTGCAGTGGTGCACCCTGGGTAAAGAATTGCTCTTTTCATGCATGGGTCAGTGGTATTCATTGAAGCTGTCACCATGAAATCAGATGTCAAAGAGTTTGAATAATGTCGATCCCTGCCATTTCCTCAGTCCCTTCTTTTCCTAAGTATCAAATAGCTTTTTACTTTCTTGTCTCTTCCAGGGATACCGCCACCACAGAGATGTGTAGTTGTACATTTATTTAAATTTGTGTTTAATCTAATCCATTTGTTGGCCTGTGATTACGTTTAAACTCTGGGCACATCATCAGAAATGCTGGCGAAATAAAGAACTAGTTCTGCAATGAAACCGATTTCAAAAAGTATTTTCTTTTTTCAATTCTTCATCTTTTCCTTTTCTTTGTCCCAGGCTGTTGGTTCTGTAATAACGGAGCTGTCTTCTCACAGGATGAGGTCAAAGGCTGTGGTGCAGAGCCCACTCAGACATTTGAGGAGTCTGATTCCTTCTTGGCGCCTCCAACGTGTCACCCCCAACAAAAAAGCCACTAAATTTAAAAAAAGAAAGAAAGAAAGAAATGAAACAAAGGGTATGTTTGTCGACTCGCACGTTACTCCCCGTTTTGTATCAACAGTCCCGATTCACGGCAGAACATTACTTTTGTTAAGCTCTATCCGTTACGCAGAACATGTCATCTGTTTGGCTACTTTGAAATGAAAATGTCAAACATGACTGTTCCATGTTAGGCTGAAGGAAGTGGTGGGTGGTAACAGAGAAGAAGAAGAAAAAAACTGAGGGCAGTAAACTAGACCTGACAATTTCATAATAACTTTGGACACATTTGGACAAAAATCCCTTGAGTTTACTCATCTGTCCATAAGTCATTTCAGCTTCTTTCGCATGAGGCAGCTGTGACTAAAAACATTTTTTTGCGCATGACTAAAAAGCATTTATATTTTTTACAAGCTCGAGCACTGACTCGCGGAGACTCCAGCGTTGCGATTAAAAAAGAATGCGAAACTAAAACATAAGTTAGGTCAACTGTGACTCTGAAAACAGCCACCGGCTTGTCTGCAGTGTCTGTAACACTCCTCTAATTACTATTACATGTTTGTACACAGCTGGTTCCTCTATAACAGAATTCCCCGTGTCACCATGTCAGCGCATCAACCTACACAAATGCATTTACCATAGTATACGTTAACACCTACTGACTGCAATCCGTATTCCAGCGAGGGGTTTTGTTTAAGACGTGGTGGTCTTAGATCTATCTTTTTTTAGCTCTTAGGGCACAACAGGCACATCAATTTATCAAAATGAGTGAATGAAAAAAACAATTATGAAAGGGGTCCTTGAGTTAGAAGCTTTGATGGCCCATCTTTGTATACGTACGTAGTGTGAGCGAGTTCTTTTTGTGCACTCCATCACATCTTTGAAAACATCTTTGGGAAGAAAAAAAAGAGCACAAGGGAGGGGGTGGGGGATAGGGGAGTTACAGATGTGGGAGGTGGGCTTCTGACTGCACTGACATCTGTGAGGGACAGAGGTCTCTCAGAGCAGGAAATGACCTGACCTTCCCCGTGGGACACTGGCCCACCCCGACAACAACCCCCACAGCTCTGTGAATCCTGGGTCACAGCGAATTACCCACCAAGTGCTGCAGGAGAAGACAATGTACAGGGCCAGTTGGCAAAAAATTTGGATTGACATGATTTGATTCTATGGATTGACAACATATACATTATTTCAGAATTTGCCCTTTGCACCTGACAGCTGCTTTGCGCATTTATATCACATGGATATCGCATGTGCTACCAATCAGTTTATTGCACAACAGGAAGCACGGCTTATTGAATCAAAAGGATGAGTATTCCTAAAAGCAAACAAGTTACGCTGGTTAGGAGAGGTACTGTGGATGACTGCAGCAATCCAAACACATGACATGGAATGTATTTATTTAGTGGGTTTTTGATTTACAGTTGGTACATAGGTGTACGGCACTCCTTAGTCCATATATGACCTTATATGGAGTATTGGAGGAGTAGAAGTGGCACAATGGGAAAGAAGAAAAGGAGGTCACGGGGTCATTTGGAGCCTCTGTTATTATGTGGGTATTTTATACAGCACCTTAAAATACTGAATACTGAATACTGTTCCTCAGATTTTCTCTATTTAGATTATTTTGACTTTTATTTAGTTTGTTACCACAGTAAAAGTGAATCATGTGGCAGTCTGAAGAAGGACTGTAGAGTGCGGTCTGGGTAAAATGACCTGCACTTTTTTCCCTGCTATTTTCTGGTACACGGCCTCCTCCATCGTCCCTTTGCCCCTGTCTGTGTGGGTGAAGACAAACACAAACAACGATCTGCTATGCGCTAACAGGCTTTAAAACGTGTCCTCAACCAACCACGATTAGCCTGCCAATCTTATGCTGGTTCCTCTCTATCAGCTTTTATGTTGTACTAACGCCAGAAGTCGCCCACACACTCGCTGACTCCCACGCAGGTCAGACCAAAATTGTTTATTGTGTTTTGAAGGGCAGTTTCCCATAGACTCATTTATCAACAACGCGGATAAAAATGATTCATAATTGTGACGTCTAGCTGTCTTTGGGGACTTTGTCTGTCTCACCTTACTAGAGATGAAACACTGTTTGCAAAAGTTGGGAGCCCGTCTCTCCATCGGAGTAAATAAACCATTCCACCGCACTAAGACCAGACGTTTCTCTAGACTGAGAGCCTTGAAGTGGTCACATGTCTATCACTGATTTCCACAAACGCTGCTGTTCCACTGGCAGTGAGGACACACACTGGATAATGACAGACACACATTTTCTGTGTGACTATAGAATTCTCTGACCCAAATACTGACCTGAAAACCCAAACCGGGCTCCAGAGATTTCTTTACTGTACAAAGTCATGCGAGTAGAACCACAGAATAAATCAATCTCAACCATTGTTTACAGTGGTGCCGGTCTATATTTGTTGATATGACGAGACCCCAGGAAGAATAGCTACTGTTTTACAGTAGCTAATAGGAAAATAAATAAATAAATAGATAGATAGATAGATAGATAGATAGATAGATAGATAGATAGATAGATAGATAGATAGAACATGCTTTTTAATGATGTGGCTTATAAACAAAAAATCCCCCCAATGATCATTACTTTACTTTATAGGATTGTTTTAGTTTAGTCACACTGTGTAAGGTTTAATTAGGAAACGATACAATTTTAAGAACAGAAATTCCATTAACTGTATTCAAGGTGTCAGAGACCTTTCTACTCTTCCTCGGTGGTTTTCCCTTTAAGGCGCTGTGGGTGGAGTCAGAAGTAACGTGCTCGCGCGGCTGCGTTTATAAGGAGATGTGGAAACACGCGTCACGCTGACAGGATGAGTCTCGCCTCCTGCGCTTGTTGACAGAGGTGGGATGTTGCACATGGCTCAGCACTGACCGGGTCGTCTCACTGACACCACCGCAGACAGACGGGATCACGGAGCCCGATCGAGCTTCATGTGATGGAGAGGGGTCCTGCGTCTTCACGGTAAGACACTTTTTCTTTCCATTAACAGATGAGACCATCACAACGGACCTGTCGGAAACGGGCTTTAATAGAAACTCTGGAGCGGCGTTTTCCATCATCTGGAACCGTGTGTTTTTTAAAACCATACTTCGATCGATCAAAATCAAAAATAGATTTTTTTTCTCGCTGATGAAGGTTAACGTTAACTGTAAAAAAAAAAGAAGAAGAAAAAGAAAGAATCGATCATTCCATCGATCAGTCGATCAACCCACAATGAATTGTTGTTTTGTTGTGTCTTTGAAAATACCATTGAGTGGGATTGTGTTCACACTGATCCGGTTCGTGTACCGGGGTTATGTGTCTGAGAGCAGCGGGACAGACTGCTCCCCTGAGCCGCTGAATGACTCCCTGATGTCCGCCCTCACACTCTATGGGCGGGATGTTTGCGGGATCGCTCGGCCGTTCCCCAATGAGCCGCTAGTCGGCGCTGGAGGGAAGTCTGTCTGTCCATCTATCAATCTATTTATCTATTGGTCTTAGATATGGGTACCACAAGGAAAATAGGAAGAAGCTACAGATTCTTATCTTATCCTATAGATATAATCTATAATGATTCTCTCTCTCTCTCTCAATTTCTCTCTCTCTATTTATATTTATATTTATTTATTTATTTGTGGTGTGTGTGTGTGTAACCAACCAATAACCACATATGGCTCTTAATAGTCTGAGCAGTATTTAAAGAATTCGTATCATAACAAACTGCGTGGACGTCACTGAGTAAACTACAGTAATAGCTCATCAGAGAATTCCAAATCCCAGAGACCGGTGATTCACCAGCATCAGTCCCACATTCACAAAGATTACCCAAACATACCCCCCCACACACACACACACACACACACACGCACACATGATATAACCATAATGTGTAGTTTGGTGTTTTGAACAGACATTTTTATAAATATGTAAATGAAATCATGGAATCACTCCATAGTGACAGCATGTGAATTATTAAAAATTTGAACCTTCTGCCGTGAATAACACATTAACATTAACATTACACTGTAAAAAGAGATATCACCAGATATCACCGATATAAAGCAAACCGTGTTTGTAAAAACCCTGGTCACACATGAAGACATATATGCCGTAAAAACATTCACAGTTGTCAGTGTTGATTAAGAAGCTCTAAATGAGGTTGTAAACACTGGTGTTTTTACTGATTCGGGACAGAACGCCAGGCTGCGTGTTATTTGGCCGGTGGAGTTCACAGCAAGACGTAACTTGGTGATGTAAAGCACATGCCTGATGCCAGCACTGTCACTAACTCATTTGTAAAGGTCCAGTCCGTGAATGGCCTGTTGCTTGAATAAAAGAGAGGTGGGGACAGCCAAGGACAGCACATCAAGGCTCCTGCATGAGAAACAAACAGCCTTTTTTTTGCTGCATCTTGGTTTTGCTTCCAACGTTCCCAATTCACGCAGCTCTCCCGCAGGGGGTTTGCGGCACAGGCCCATACCTTGGCCATGTCTGCTCGTCTCCATGGTGTATCTTCAGTCCAAACCTCATGGGAGAGTACACTTGGATTTTCAGGCTTGTTTCACTGCACACCAAAGTGACACAAAGGCCCATTCATGCCCGAGAGTGGCTCCATTCATGAACACTGAGTAATTGCCGGTAGAATTCATAATTGTTCAGTGTCTTCCATCGCCGAGGTTCACTGGCGGAAATGACGCCACCGTGGGTTGTTTTAGGGATTACATGAATATTCAAATAGGTAACATGGGTGGCAGTGTTTTGTTTGTAGAGGTTTTTTGTTGTTGTTGTTGTTGCATTATGCATGCTCTGCATTGTTTGCTTCCCACTTCAACTGTAGACCTATTAGTGACACTGAACAAAGCAGGACTTCGCATAAAACATTTCAGCGTGTGTGTGTGTGTGTGTGTGTGTGTGTGTGTGTGTTGTGGTGGATTTCTAATTAGCTGTTTGCAGGTGAATTGCTGCAGGGTTCTACAGACAGAAAAGGGACTATAACGTGTAAACTGTCTTTAGTGCTTAAATTGTATTGTGAAGCGCAGCCTTCACATAAGTAAATAAATGCTTTTGTGTATGTGTTGTATTGGCATTTTAGATGATTGTATTTCAAGCTAAGTAAAAGTTAACGTGTGCGAGTGAGAAGCGTAATGGTCAGAAGCTAATTGTCTGAAGTATACCATAATACATGCAGTTACTGTTGTTGTTGGTTTTAATTAGTAGTAAAAAGTTATTTTTGTTGTGGTGTAATGTTTTTAATTGAATAACTGTGACTCCAGTAGGACTCACAGCCAATTAGTTGTCTTTGAGTGTGTGTGTGTGTGTGTGTGTGTGCGTGTGTGCGTGTGTGTGTGTGTGTGCGTGTGTGTGTGTAAGCTCGGTGCTTTGGAGTGCCATCTCACTGGAGGAGTTTGTCATTTAGCATCAGAGGAATGCTGCACAATTAGCCCCTGTTGTAAGGGTGAATACTGCACGGTTTCATGGTCACAGAGCAGAAGGAGGGGGAGCAGTTCTGCTGCCCTCCCACATCTGACCCAGAGGTTGCGCAATAGCCCGCTCATCAGAGAGACGGCCTGAAGCTGAAACCACAAAGAGACACACATGGCAGCTGCCACAGCAGACTGAAGTAATTTACTAGGCTTTTGTTGTGACGGTTGTTTCCTGGAAGCTACCCCTAAACAATGATCTGTTTCATTAACGTACATTATTGTTTGCTGTACCTCAGAAATAATGACAGACTATAAACTACAAATGAAAACATGACTTGCCCTCTGATGACATACATTTTTATTTATTCAGTCATGTTTCAGCACAGGACAGCTTTGTTCAAAATGAGGAAGACTAAAAATCCAACATATACAGTAAGTGGGTCAAAATAGATGTTTTGTAATTATTTTATACATAGGTGATGTTCTTATATGTTTGTGGTTTGAGCTTGAAAGTATTTGTTCTGACCCTTTGACCTGCCTGGCAGGCTGAGCACATGCAGCTGTGTGTGCTGGATGGCGTTGGGCTCCAGATGTACATAGTTTATGTGCCCCGTTTATGAGTATTTCACACTGCTGATGAAGGTGCACCTGGAAAAAAATGGGAGGATTGCTTTAATGCAAAAGCCAAATGTGGTGGTGATGTATGTGCTAAGAGTTTAAAAGGTGTGAATGTTTTGTGTTGCTCAGGAAAAGATGAATCCATTACCACTTGGATGTCTTTCTCTCTCCAACAGCTTACCATTGGCCAGATTGACTTTGTGATGGGTTCGATGGAGCTGACTTGTGCTGGATCACTTTCACACAGACTATGATTTTTAGGAAAACAACCTTCTTCCATACCACAGCATGGCCAAGAGTCAGAATAACTACTGGGGACAGCACGACCTCAACAGGTACAGTTACACCACTGACGAGAGCACAATGTAAACAGGAATCACTCTCTGATTATTTGTTTAATCACATCAAAATTATGATTGTAATTTTGTATTCGGTTGTCTTTGCATTATTCTATAATTGTTTGATTATTACTAATTGAGAGATTCGATGGCTCACATAAATCCGAACACAGAACATTAAAATGTTTAAAAAAGATGAACTCCTGTTTCCATTTAAAGTCAGACATGTAGCAAAATTTGACAGTATTACAGGAATAATACGAAACAATGAAAAACATCATATTATGTATACGACAAAATATTAGGTAAATAAGAACATGCATACAAACATACATTTGTGTGTACATCAACCAAATTGTTTTTGTCTCCATCTCTATGCATAATTGCATAAAGACAACATATGTTCTGTTAATGCATGTGTAGTG
The DNA here is from genome assembly GCA_016785345.1 of Trinectes maculatus. Taxonomy (NCBI): domain Eukaryota; kingdom Metazoa; phylum Chordata; class Actinopteri; order Pleuronectiformes; family Achiridae; genus Trinectes; species Trinectes maculatus. The sequence continues at coordinate 237,911 of JAFBJQ010003144.1, forward strand.
CTTGTTATTTTACAGATAATGACTTACTCATGAGAGGTTATGTGCGGCAATGATTGACACACATCTTTACACCTGCGTATGGATTTCTCAACCTCTCTTACTTTCCAGGGCGTGCTTTGGCCTAAACGCTGACATGGAGCACAACCTAACGGAGCTTCAACAGCAGCAAGCGACCAAGGAATTTAACCGTGAGTCCTTTACGGAGATTATTAAATTATTTAGCCTCAGATTAGATTACAAAATGTCAAGATAAATACATGTAGCGCATAAAACACTTAATGCGTTTTTTTATTTCATTTTAAATGTCACCTAATATTTCTCGGAATTATAATTAATCATTAATTATGTAACATGTAGAATGTAATTACCTAAAACTGGAAATTAGTAACTAAATAAAACAATTAAAAACAAAACTAAATTTTACAGCAATTTACAAATTTCATCCTCAAATTTCAACTAATTTATTTTGTGATATTAATTCATTTATTCTCAAAATGTTGCCAGAATTTTAAATTATTTGTTGGACATGTGGACACACATGGATAGAAAGTGCGTTTGTATGATAATAAACCAGCATGTAGCCGGGGTTTAGGTTTGGGCTTGTCATCACTGGACTGAGCAGTGTAGCAGAGTAGAGAGGAAGCTATCGCTCCCTGGTCACCAGCTGTTCCTGCAGTCTGGGGCACGTCGGATGTTTCCACAGAGAAGGTTATGGGAAGCTCTGTTAAGATTATGGCCTGCTCTGCAGATAATGACGATTCCTGCGTTAATCAGGGTGTTGTGGCTGATGTTTGACGAAGAAGGTGATAGGTTAAGCGGTTGTTTTTCGGCGTGTTTTTACTCCTGTTTCCTGGAAGATACCTTCAGAAAAACAAGTTGTTGTGGGGCAGCCCACTCCCCCTTGTATCTTTTCCTCCTACACCATCTCTCTAGTTAAGATTTTTTTTTCCCCCCATTGCAAGTTGTTTTCCATGTTTCTTCCTGTGAGAGTTGTTTCCCCTCTCTCCTCAGGAAACAACAGTGATAGCAAAACCTTGTATAGAAACCGTGGATTGGGATTAGTGATTAGGACTTTCGTTTGATGCCACTCTCTTATTCCTTTCCCAGCTCATCCCCCAAATCCATTTTACTCCGACGCTTATCGCCTGATGTCAGACAACGCACTGCGGCCCTATGATGGGGACCAGGTTGTGCCCTCATCCCAGAGAAGGACAGTCTTTGGAGGCCTCCAGAAGGAGCCCAAACCCTTGCCGCCTCTTCCCGACCCGGATGAGCTCATGTTGGATGAAGCAGCTGATAACGAGGTGGAGTTTTTTACCAGCGACCGACGGCGCCTTTTGCCCAAAAGCTGCCCCAAAGCCATGTCCAGGGCCAGTAACAGAGACTGTGGCCAAGTCAATCAGGCCTACCAGGAGAGACTGGTGGAGCCAGGTTCTGGAATGGCCTTTTCCTGGCCTGGCAGTGAGGACAGACCGACAGGTAGGGGAGGGAGGTTTGGAGTCAACAACTGGTTCTCAGCTTTCCACAGAGAAGACCACCAGCATGTGGCGCCAGCATCTCGGGATTCCATGTGTAGCAAAGAGCCAGAACTCCCCCAGTCATCTGGACTGCTTCCTGCTTCCCCACCACACGGCAGCACCTTCACCTGCCCCACTGAAAAGCCACAAATCCCACCTCGTATCCCCATCCCACAGAAATCCCACTCTAAGACTGCGACGTCCGGCGAGGATGACAAGCCGCCCAAAATCCCTCCCAGGGTCCCTTTAGTCCCGCCGTGCCCGCCGCGGTCCCCGAGCCCCAAACGCCTCCCCATTTATATAAATGGCGTGATGCCGGCCACACAGAGTTTTGCTGCTAATCCGAAATATGTGAGCAAGGCATTACAGAGACAGCACAGTGAGAGGTCGCCACCTGCAGCTCAGCTTTCTCCCTGCATTGTTCCGATCTTGAAGGACGGCAGACAGGCCAGCGCCACACACTATATCCTCCTGCCGCCGGGCCGATCAGGGAACTCGGACAGACGGGAAAGACTCCTCAGCGAACCGGCGAGGATGGGAAGCGCCGGTGTGTGGCAGAACAGATAGAAATGCTCACATTGTGAGGTGTTTGCGTGTGTTTAACTGAACGTTTTACCAGTTAGTATTATTAATCAATGTGCCCTCTGGTTCAACCCAGAAAACATTGTGACATTCCAGTTCTTTGTCGAACAGCGGAGAAATATTTACCTCCAAAAACCATTCTGTTTTGGTTACTGGGATAGTGCAGTGGTCTCATCACGCATACATTTTAAGCCTACACGCTAATCATCATCACTAAAAGAAACTAGAGGTAATACTACAGGTCTGTAATTACTGTATGTACATGCTGGGCTTGTACATGGATGACTATGACTATGCTGCTTTCAATGTCAAGAATAATATATTGATTGATTAAATGTTTTGCAGGATCATTTTCACAATAAAACTAATTGATTGATTTATAGTACAACTGATGAATGAACAACGGGGCCAATGTTGACATGACACAAGTGATGTAAAACAACAGTGATAGTAAACATGTTAACTGATTTAACTCAGTTCCGGTGGAATTTAATTGAATCAATCGATTCATTTATTCATTATAGTCTGTTCTGATGTGCTGTCTTTAATTAATGTAAAGGTACATTCTGTGATTCAAATGTAAACAGAAGACTAATCAGACTGAAAACAACTGACTTGATTCTTTAATACACATGAAATGGAAAGTAGCCAACAACTAAGTAATTCTTGTTTTCTGATGCTGTTAAAGGTTCGACGTTTATAAAAGAGGCTTTTATTTTTTAATCGTGATCAGTTGACAAACACTAATTTGATATTAAGGCAAACAATTTAACAATGTCTATGAATTCAGCTCAAATACTGCATATATGGTTAAACGTGTAAAGACTGGTCCGTCAATGATTCCTTGTGTGCTTGTTCATGTGTGTATGAGTGTGTGTGCGGACATGGAAATCATGTTACATTAGTGCACACCTACTTTTTCTCATGAAGGCTCTGTGACAAATTTGACCTGAGCAAAGGCTGTTTGTAAGTACATAATGCTGTTTTGTCAAAACCATTGTAAAATTGTCTTTTTAATCTATTTATAGAAATAAAATAACTTATTCATTCTATGACATCGTCTGTGTTTCCTGGTAACCTGTCTTAGCTATTTTCTCAAATTGGATTTATGTGAAGAGGCAATCATCCGCTCCCCATCTTTCCATAAATGATTAAAATAACCAAACATTATTTATAGAGCACTTTTTAAAACTCATATTAGTTATTGCTCTGCAATGGCAGACCAGTCACAAACTCATCAGATTAATCCGGAACATGAAAAACCATAGTAACCGGTGACCTATTCTTTTCATTTACTTAATTAACTTTTCGGATTTTCCAATAATATGATTCAGTGGGGTTCCGAGACAAATTTTAATGGTTCAACAACAGCAGACGTTGGATCAAAATTACTCACGCACATGACTGATACATACCATAAATAAACATGGTCAGTCATGTAATCTGGTGCAGGCAGTTTGAGAGTGCCCTCAGCAAAGCACAAATAGACATTTCTTGTCCATGCTACAGATCATTTCACATTTTATAAATCACTGTTCATTTGCCATCAAACAAACAGTGTTTGGATAATTCAGCAGGCTTAACGTACAAACCATACAAGTACAGCATTGTACCAAATCATCATCATGAGTCGCATCTACTGTATCTCTCTCTCTTCCCCCACCACAACATTTATTATCAATTTCCATTTGAGCTGTCTGAAAAAAAAGCAGAAATGGATTGAAGTATAATGCTGAAGAAAGAAACCATCATTGCCAATGTCTCTAATATTAACACAAGGAAACAAGAGTGCTTCTCCTGCACTGCAGTTCAGCCATGTGCTCAGTAGCAGAACCGAGTCAGTACAGAAACAGCACAGTGGAAAAAAAACAGTCTGTTATGCTGTGTTTCAGCATCACATGAAGGCTTTAGTTAGTGGGTCAGCAGATTTGCCAGTTTATTAATTATAAATAAATTCATCTAGAAAACGTTTAGCCCCGACTTGGTTTTGGAGAGACGCTAACTTTCACGTGCACTGGAATTTGAAAAACTCCATGTTTTAATGAATCCAAGTCTGCTATTAATTCATTTTTAATTAGTTATGTGTTACAGGTTTAATCAAAATAACATGGCACAAAGACGATTATTCTATTAGGAAACAAATTATTCATGTTGCAAAATAAGTTAAAAAATAAACACATAAAATTTTCACTAACCCCTCTTGTCACCCCCACCCCTAGGTCCCCTCACCCCTGCAGTTGCGTAGGAGTGCTGAACTTTGACCTTTGTTCCTCTACAGGCACGGCCTCAGCCATCTCATTTTGTCAGGCTGAGGTCCTCCGTGCAGTCTCGGGGTTTTAGAGATGGGACTCTGATGATCGCTTTACCGCCAGGCCCGGTTGAGCAGCTTGACTTCAGCCAGGCGTTTGCTGATCATAGTGGCAAAGAAAAGAGCGAAGAGCACGCTGCTGATCAGCATGTAGTCATAGTCATCTTTAAGTACGTCAAACTGCTTTGAGGGATAAACACGTGTCTGATAGATGTCGAGACCAAATGCCACCACCTACGAGAAAAAAAAGACCATCATCGTCTTGTTCAATGTAAATGGAGAAACGAAAACAGTAAGTTGAATATTTCACATTTTTTTAGAAAAGATATAAAACGAAAAGAAAGTAAAAAAAAAGAACAATAAAAACTTTCAAAACTGTCTTGATGTCTGTCCTGACACATCTTTCTTGGTAATTGCCATATGATACTGTATTTGTCAGTATTGTGATCGCAGACTCACCAAGCAGGTCGACTCAAGTCCTGAGGGGGTGGTGTAAATTCCGCGCACTCTTGAAACACTCTGATTGTAGTTGATGAACCACTCCGTGCGTATCAGTAACTCCGGTGCATACGGTATCAGGTTCTCTTCACTAGAGATAAAGTGAGAAGATTAGAAACAAACAAAAAGAAAAGATTTTTTTTAAAAAAATCTGTTAAACCAAATCTGACCGGAGGGGCTTACCGGATTTGCTCAGAGACTATTTCTGGCCTGCGAGGGTCCAGGAACATTTTGGGCAATGATAAAATCCCTCCAGATGGCAAGCCAACTGTGAGAAAGAAACCCCAAAGAAACATTAAAAAGGAACAAAAAAGCCAAAGATGCTTTATGGTTAAGATAATTCATATGTGGTAACAGCAAATCACGCCACTAAAACATACTGAGCAGATGACGGCTAGTGATGCCCTTCTCCGTCAGAGTGGCCTCCATGGTAGAAATAGAGGAGGGGAAAATGTAAGACTGCTGAAGGACTTGAGGAGCATGTGGTCGGTCCAGTGAGCTGAACACTGTGCTGTTGTAGAGCTCCATTCCCTCATACAGCTCAATTACAGAGAACTCATTTCTGCGAGACTTGGTGCTCCAGTATTCATACTGTGGGGTCAAGAGAGAACGGTTAGTGGTCTTGATCGCCCTCTTTAGGCTTTTCCTGTGTTCCAGGTCTGTGAATGTGTTTAATGTTCAATAACAAAGTGGGTGCTTACATACAGCTGCCACCACTGTATTGTTACTGTAACTAAGCAACAATTTTATTTTTGCCCGCCAGTGCTACTCACCACCACCCAGTTTTCAGAGTGCACAATATGCACTGGTCCTCTGGCCTTTCTCTGAACAGCCTCGTGGAAGATGCGACCTGTCACGCCGTCAATCAAGAGGATCCCGATAAAGCTGCGCTCCTGATGCAAGTCTGTGCTCTCAGTAACCACTGCCAGGAGATTAGGGTTCAAGTACTATCAAAAAAAAAAATAAATAAATTCAGCATCTCAGTCGAAGCTGAAATATACTTATCTTATTTTCTTAATGGACAGCGCCTTTTATCAAAGTCATAAAAACACATACATTTCATATAAACATAAAATTCACATACAAACACATGGGGCCATGAATAACTGCAGTAGTAAAATGATTATTTTAGTATCTCACAAATATGATTAGCAATTTAGCTTGAATAATGTATCTCAGAGCCATAGTACCCAGACAGTATTGATTCAGAGTCAGTGGGAGAGTCAATATGATTCACTGGGGAAACAATGACATGACACACAGTCTTCCTTGGAAAGGCAAGTTCTTCATGGGGAGAAATGTGGAGTGACTGTATTTATGACAACACACAGCACAAACAAGAGCCACATTTTCCAAACCACAGTGTTGGTAAGATTTTAGTTGAAGTTACTGTACCTTATATAAGACACTACGATCTCCCATTACTCTACCCTGGGAGTGCACATGCTCATTGGGCCTTTTTCCTTTGACCGAGACGATCCTCTGCACCTCAAGTGGGATGATGACCTCCCAGATCAGCTCAGTGGACAAGTCCTGAGGACAAAGAGAAATACACTGTATTTAGGAATTGTTATTTACAATTTAAAATTGTTTTTTAGAAGGCCTGGTGGTGTCCTTGCTTGTCAAAATCTATTGTCAAAGAAAATGTTTTCACTTGCCGTTCGTAGCCTGTAGCCTGAAAGTCTTCCCTGGCTTGTGTCAATAAGGTAAAAGAATATGGACGAGGCCATCTCCTGGAGCTGCTGCAGTACATTCTTGGTAGAAGGAAAGGCCGACACCTGTGGAAAATTAAAAATGACACAAGCTGTTTCTATATTTATACAATTATTCTGTTGTCAGAATGAATCATTGAACAAAAAGAAGAAAGATATGAGTCCTTATGTGAAAGTCTGATGGCTGAGGATACAAATGGCTTCGAGAAACAACCTTTGTATAACGATATATGTTGTTATACAACATTATATGTTGTGATTTACAGTTCAGGACTAACCTTGTACTGGTCATCTATGAGAAGTAAAACTTTAGCATAATCCTGGTCCATGAGAGGCAGGATAAGAGACTGAAGAATTGGTTGAGGCAGAGTGGGTGCAGTGATGTGACTCTTCTTTCCAAAGATGGGGTTAAACACATGGAGTGTGGCCAAGCCTGTGTCCTGATGAAATAAACAGCAAAGAATACAAATGATAAGAAACTGAATAAAAAGTAAGGCACCACTTCTTTGGTTTCACAGGGTGGAAAAAGACTCTAATTGTTGGAAATTGCAGGAAAACTGTAGCATTTACCACATTTACAGAAAGATGCTGCTGCTTCACTCTTTTCGAGTCATGAATCCAATGATTTTACAATTAAGGAGTTTGCTTTGTTTATTTTTATGCAGCCCACAAGAGAATTACAATGAATCCCGTCCTTTGGTTCCTCTGCCACTGAGCTCAGAACCCTTGTTTTTAAATACCTTGTCTTTGATGAGCAGTGTGCACTGTGGGGGATGAGGAAAATGTGCAGTGGTCCGTTGCACCATAAGTTTGAAGACAGCATTCGGTGGGATGTTGTCCAGGTAGTGCCTCCATAAAATATTGCCAGTCTTGCTGTCAATCCCAAAGAGCTTAACAGAAAAGAAACAAAAAATGAGGTGTACATGGAAAAGGCATTTCCCAAGAGATCTGATCAAGCCTGTTTTTATTGTGTAATCTTACAAGAACACAATCTAGTTTGACTACACCACAGATTGTCTCCCGGGCACAGCTATTGAACAATAAATAAGGATAAGGTTCGGTTTCATACTTTCCCTGATGCAGTGACCATAACCATCATCTTCTGCAAGTTGAACTCATCTCTGGAGAGGTTCTCAATGGTCACGTCGTTTTTAACTTGACTGCGAGGCTTCCGTGCGTCGTAGAACAGCTTCCAGAGGTGGCCTATCCAGGCCTGCAGCAAGATGAACTGAGAGGAGAGTCTCTTCAGCACCATGGACATCAGGCCATCTAGAAAAATGACAACACAGAGGCTGCGTCATGACTTTCAGTGGATTCAGTTCAGATTGAGGATGCAGTGACCCATAAAACAAGGCCCATGTTGCAGTGGACGTACGCTCCATGAAAGACAATGACAAGTTTGTTACCTTGAATGGCTGAATCCAAACGCAGCAATAAAAACAGCACAAAAACAGAAAAATGAGAAGCCACTAGAAACCAACTGACCCATGATCAACATACCCAATTGCATGCAGGAGAATTTGAGAGCTACTGAAAAATAGATAAAAACTGTGACTACTAATCACTAATCAGTAGAGATTAGTGAAAATCTGGTGTAAAACACAAAGGGTTCTGCATTTACCAGCCTTTTTGCCAAACTCTCCCTCTAGCTCTGCCTGCGTTCCTGTTAGGGGCAGATCCACCATTTCCATTGTCACCACATCTGACAGGGCCTCCTCTCTTGTCCATATTACACGCCCTGGAAAACAGGAATCATGATTGTTCTGTAATCATTCCACTTTCCACACCCTTGAACAGTATGCAGTTTTCTGCTGACGCATTGTGTGAATTATGAAATGACACTTTTTTCCTACTTATGCATGTGGAAAAGGCCAGAATGGTGAGTATGTAAAGAAAACAGAGCTTGTTTGTGCTCCTCACAGTGGTCAGACATTGGCACAATCTATGGTGATTAAGAGGTTAAAATATACAAACCTTTATCTGTGGGACACAAAAGATTCACAATTTTTTGGAGTTGGGAAAGATGTTCTGGATCTTCACTAAAAATACCACAAGGGATATACGCTTCCACAAAACCAAGTATCACTTGTTTGTGAATGACTTCTACCCACCACACACAGACAACTGTAATGTTCAAACATAAGTGTAGTTGTGGAATATGGCAAAAATACCTCCCTGGCATAACACTGTTTATTCCGTCTGTTAATTTGTTACTACGAATAGGCTTTTCTCCTTTTTCTACTTTGGCGCCTCCCAGTGGTACAGTAAAACTGACTACCGGTAACTGTAACAGGCAGCAATAGTTACAGCAGTTCAGATAACATGAATGCTGGTACTGACAGACTCTTTAGCCATTCCATACCTGGCTGTTGTATGAAGGTGAGTGTGTGGTCTTCTGTTTGCACCATAACCCTGTAGCCAACAGAGTCGTCTTTCTTGAGAAATGCCTGCACATACAGCTGAAAGACAGAACCACACGATTAAAGCTGGAAAACCATTGCTTAACAGCATAAAACTTGATATGCACAAGTCAAATTAAACAAAAGAAATCTGCTCTGAAAGTAATCATTTTCAGCTTTGTAGCACTGGTTTCATGGTCAGAGACAAATGTGCTGGGAAAAAGAAGTGACATACCTTCTCTGGTTTCCCACCATTAGGATCCAAATTATATATCAGCGTTGAATCAAGGAGCCTGCGTCCAGTTTCTGCACTGAAAAGGTTAAGGCTGCATGCCTAGAGGGACAAACAGAGAGTTGTGTCTTTTACAGTGGGTAAAAAATATATAATTTTCATATGATTTTTTAAGAAGGTAAATAAAGCTGAATAAGCAATCTATACCTACGGCAAAATAGCAATGCAAAAAAACTCTGAGAACTTTTTCCTCAGCTTCAGTTCAACACAATTAATTTCTTCATACTCAATATGTCCGTCATTGATCAAAAATAAACCCCTTGATAAAAAGTGTACAGTGACAGCACATCATCAATAAACCATACTTAATAGATCTCAATGATTTCTCATTAACTCACAGTTTTATTCTTGGGTGACATGACGGCAGCGACCGTTTTCTCTCCTGTGGTAGCAAATGAAACCAACATTGCCTAGGGGATCAAGAAAAAATATGCAACATCAATCATTTTTATCAACGGTCTCTTAAATTGACAACTGCACAGAAACAATTACGTACCGGCTTGAAATCTCTCAGTGTAACTATTTGACCATTGTTGAGCTGCAGAAGCAGAAAGTGCTCAGGTCCGAGCTGAAGGAAGAACTCTGAGAGTGGCGGACGAGCTGGGTTGGGCTGGGTGGACACTAGTGCTGGGTGGAAGCCAGGAGCAGCTTCAAGCCCCAGTGACTAGAGGAGAACAATTTAGAAGACTGTTCACGCAGAGTAACTGAGGACTGTATATAGAGGCACTGTTTTACTGTGCTGTAATTGAAGATCAATCAACATTTATATATTTATTGTATTTGGTGAGTACCTGGAGGGGGATCTGGGTCATCTGTGACTGTTCGTGTAAGTCAAGCCTGTACAAAGACATAGTTGCAGAGTCCACACATGTCAACATCCCCTGGCCAACCATGGCACAGCTAGCCTGTATGTTGGACAGCCATGGGGCTTCAGCTGAGGTCTAACAACAAAACACACAGGGACATCAGTAACATGGACTTTTTTTTATTATTATTATTATGTGCTACACTGGTTTGGTATGTTTGATGTATACTCTAAAATGTTTACATTTTACTTGTCTTATAAGAATATATTTTAGATACTTTACAATGCATTTATATACCATATTACTAAAATAAATAAGAAATACCTGTTTGATAACCTCACCATCCTCCACACTGTAGGCAACAATGGTAATGTGGGAATGGGGAACAACTCCCAGTGCATAAACTTCACCATTTCCACCAGTATACACAGCCTGGTAGTCCACTATTTCACTGTAGATATAAAAAGACATAGAGTCTTAGTGTCAAATGTGTTCATGAAATTGAAATTTCTAGATTTTTTTTAAAATAGTCACTTAAATGAGTATATAGGTTAGTAATGATTGTAGCTCTTTTTGATTCAAATTATTCAACAATGCAATGATTTCTCCAAACTTCATACTCCTGCATACTCCAGGAACCACTTTTAGTATCATATGATATTGATGGTACTTTGATGTACAAAAGCAATTAAGCTGAGAAATATAGAGTGCACAGTGCACAATATATAAAGTGCATAGACAAAAACAAAGGCGTACCTTTCTGGAAGATTCTCCACCCATTTTTGATGACCATTAGAAAGGTAATGGAGAGAGATGGCAGTTTTTTTCAAGACAGCCACATGTTTCACTGAGTCCTGCTGTCCAACCAAACATGCCGACTGAAAACTAAAATTTATAACAAAAGTACTTAACACCTGAGCAAATGAATCAATATAGATTTTCAGTCACTGCAAATCAAATAGCGTATTCACCTGCCGGAGTCAAGCAAAATCTCCCAGTTCAAACCACCAACATTTATGTCCCACGAGCGCAGCACGCGGCCGTTGCCAACCACCAGCACAGCATCTAGGAGACACATTAATGAGTCATCTGCTTTGACTGAAGCTTATAAAAGCTCTCCAGGCTCCACTGCAATGACAAAATTCACCTTGTCCATGCTGCAGAAAAGCATCAATGTTTCCTTCTGGCCCCATCTTATCTACATGTCTCCAGACTGTAAAAGACATAAAAAAAAGAAGGATTAATACAACTGTCTCCCTTATGTTCTGTATGATATAGACTGTAGGTTAAAAATACTCACATAGATCACCCGTCCTGGTATTGAGTGCTGCAAAAACATTATTCTCTGTTGCCAGAAGCACCTTTTTGGATAACTGTGTATGTGTGTCAAAATGAGAAAAGCGAACCTTGCCCACATATTGTTGCCTCCTGTGAATCAAGAGAGGGTGTCAGAAGGTCGAGGTTGTATCATCACAACCCAGATCACACACCAGAGCACCAGAACCAGAAGAAAACAACTGTGAACGGTATATTGGTGATTATCATTTTGTTTTTAATGCTTTCAATATACTAAAAAATCATTTAAATTTCAATTTTTGACTATAGAAGAAAATCAGTGTCTATGGGCGAACAGCACGTGAAATGAGCAAACAAATATTCTTTTGTTTTAATTCACTACCTTCTGCACCGTTCTCTAACACAAAGTCCAGCACTAACACACTGGGTCGCAGCTACCGGCTGTGACAGGTGTTAGCATTACCATCTCCCCATTCAAGCATGGCTCTAGATATCACATATATTTACTTGGTTCTCCAGATTTCACTTACCAGTCAAATTTTCCCACTTGATCCTCAAACACAGCCGCGACGGAACTGCACAAAAGAATAGATTTCAGGTACAACCGAATTAGCTTCTCCATTGCAGCAGTAGCTTTGGGTTGCTCTTAAGGAGAAGGAGGATGTCGGAAGCTGACTAGCCTGTTTTTCTTTGACTGGTGAGTGAGCAGTGCTGCCCCCTGCAGCTGAGGTAGACCTACAGCCCAAATAAATCTGATGAGGTCCTATTGCCGGAGACAATGCAATAATCTTCCTGAATTTTAGAGCAGGATGGAAGTGCACAATTAGCTGATGTTAAGGTGCACGATTAATTGTTATTTCGTCTAGAGGCATTTTTTGTATCTGGAGGAAATCAAACCAGCATGGTTTCAGTCTTTGTACTGCAGTTCAAAGACAGTAATGAAAAGCACTAAAGGGCAAGGGATAGGTGATCGCTTTAATGTGTTGTTGTTGTTGCATGGAAATAGACAATGCTTTTAGTGCAAATTTGGAATTATATTATGACTAATTTTTAGCTCTGTCACTGAAAGAAATCATGGTAATCTATTCTAGCGACTTGTGGGAATTTGAGCGCCCCCTGCGATTTACTGTCACAGTTTCCTCTTCCAGTGGTGAGTTTTTTTCTACGGGATTTCAAGATGGCGTCGAGCGGAGGAGATGGGGAACACGAATGGACAGCTGCGGTTCGGCCGCTTTTGTCGGCTTCGTACACGGCTTTTGAAACAAAGGAGCTACCTCAGCTTATTGGGTCTATAATCAACAGGTAACTGGTTACATGTCAGTAAATTGCGGGTCTCCGTTTGCACAGATACTGGCCGTGTCCACCCAGTTGTTAGCCGATTGGCTAACTTGCTAACTTAGCTCGGTTAGTTCAGTTCGATAGGGAGCGTTAGCTTCTTTGCTAACGTTAGCAGCTAGGAAGCTACCCAAGCTTAACTTACAGGGCACCAAGTGGGTTCTCGACGTTAGCTAATATGCTAGCATCAGCTAACTTACTCAAAATGACATGTAGCGCGGTCAGGCTGATACATTGTGTCGATTTGAAACACGGCACAAGCCGTGGCTGATGGGCAATAGGTATTAATGTCACGTCACGGCTGTGTATCCTTTATCGACGTTACAGTGTAATGTGTTGGAAATTTGCTTCATCATTAGCTAGCTAACAGAAACAGTAGCCACTTTGCGAACTAATGGGCCCCCAAAGGCTCGGGATAATGTAGCATTAAAATGGCCACAGAAATATTCCAACTACGTCAGATGACATAACAAATTGTGATTCTGCTGTGTCCCGAACTTGTCATATACAGTCAGTTTGAGGCATGTCCACGAAGTGTTTACGCGTTAGCTTGCTAGTATCTAGTCGGTCGTTATATGTTGTCTTTACTGGTTTGGCTAAAAGTAGGCGGAGACCCTGTTATTTCAACTCTCGGGTAATTTGTTGTCATATAATAACTAATCTATACAGTTGGCTGCTTTGTCTAATGTTACTTCAAATTTGGACTTAACTATGATATGGGCATTAGAAAGTTATACTTAATGGCATAAATCTTTCACAGATTTCCCATTATAACTGTGTAATTTGCACATTTTGTCCATGCATACATTACATGAGGGGTATTGGTACTTAACGTTGGCTAGGTTGTCACTTGACACCCCTGTTGTGAGTAGTGACATCAGCTGATCCATCTGGGCCTTTAAGTGAAGAGCTTCCAGCTGTCTTTATTTCGTTTCCCAAAGCAATAATCAACCTGCGAGAACGAGTATTGCAGAGTTAGTTTCGTTTTTGAGTAAGTCCCAGTTTTACACATTGTCACAGACCATAATGCAGTAGTAATGTTGGGGAAAATGTAGATGTATTCTTTTTAATGTGGTTAACCTTAAAAAGCCTGATTCTAACTAGATATCAGGTGTTTACGGGAGTGAACACATAGATTATTGACAGTTTTAGTCTTCAGAATTCTGGGAGATGAGTTTGAGTTTTTTAACAGAGAGGCTAATGTTCAATGATTTTTGTGATGAGCATCTTTTATGAATACCTCAACATCTGTGTTTCTGTCTTGCCCAACTGTTCTGACCAGAAATAAAAGTGCTTATATTTAACTTGTCTTACTGCAGCGAATCAGACATTCTTCACCATGACAAACAGTATGAGCCGTTCTACTCATCATTCGTGGCACTCTCAGCACATTACATCACCACAGTATGTGGACAAAGTATGTATTCTTTTTTTCGAGTGTAATATATAAAAAAATTAAGTTTCTTTCAGTCAGTAATTTCTATTATTATATTTTATTTTAGTACCAAGAAATCAGTTGCTGTCCGTTGCTGCAGCCTGCAAAGTATTGATTGAGTTCTCATTGCTGCGCTTGGAGAACCCAGATGAAGCATGTGCAGTATCACAGGTAAGCGAAACAAACCAGTGTCATGCTGTGGGACTGTATTCAATAGGTAATTTAAGTTCACTTTTAAAATTTCCAGCAGGCATGGTTAAAAGTTGCTAAACATGTCACAGGAATTCACTTTAGCTTAATTCATGTATGTCTTTTTTTAATTTTACAGTGCCTTGTTTTTTCTGCTTGTGTGTCTATTTGAAATTAACATATTTACTTCATAAACCTGCCAGTTAAATTAAGTAAAATTATCCTTTGTCATCAGAAACACCTGATTCTTCTAATAAAAGGACTTTGCACTGGCTGCAGCAGACTAGATCGCACAGAAATAATTACTTTTACTGCGATGATGAAGTCTGCTAAGTTGCCTCAAACTGTCAAGACTCTTTCTGATGGTAAGTTGACATAAATTAACCAGTCTTCAAAATATTTTACTAAGTATGACACATCATTACTTAGAGTAAAATGAGGAATTCATATTCAAAAAAGTTATTCAAACGTTGTACGTTGGTGTATATATATTTTTAAATTTGTACTAATTTGATTCCTGAATTGCCAGGTGTTACACTTGTAATATTATATGATGTTGGTAGTTAGGGGCACTCAAATTCCCACAAGTCGCTAGTTGGCAGTGAATTAAAAAAAGAAATTGTCAGAATTTTGGAATGTGATTGAGAAAATTGTATTCTTGTACTTTCAACAGTGGAAGATCAGAAGGAGTTGCCCACTGCTGTGAATCCAGAGCTTCGACAAAAAGAAGTACAAATGAACTTCTTTAATCAGCTGACTTCAGTTTTTAACCCTGACCTTACGACCATCTTGGCCTCCCCGTCAGCAGCACAAATGCAGGCAAGTGTTTTACCACTAATTAATACAGAAATTAGTCTTACACTCTTAACCTGCAGGTTAAGTTTCAATATACAAAACATTTGCTCTTTCCGTGTAATGACTGCTGCAACAAGGTTGTATAATTTACATTCTTTTCATATCGCAACAATTGTAGGCTGAGAGTGATTGCGATGACCAAACCACAGATCAAGCTCTTCAGGCCAAAATGAAAAATGCTTTTGTCTCTCAGAATGTTTCAAGCTTGCAGGAACTTGGTGAGTAGCAATTTGTTGCTTTTTTGGCAGGACAATTGTTTATTAAGGTAATTCTTATAGGTATATCTCATGCATACTTTAGAAAGCACCTGTTATGTAATGTGCTTCAATAATAACTGCTAAGTAAATTTTTTTCTGGTAATTTTCTTTTTTTTTGTCTAAATAGCTGCATGACTCATTTTGTGCTCAAATATATGCCACATGGTGTTTTTGTATTGATTGCTTGCTTCATCTTTTGAGCAAATTGTTTTTTGCCCGCCTAACTTGTATTTCCAGGTGGGTCAGAGAAGTTGCTACGAGTGTGCCTCAACCTACCGTACTTCCTACGCTACATCAACCGTTTCCAAGATGCTGTTTCAGCCAACTCTTTCTTTATCATGCCAGCCACAGTGGCAGATGCCACTGCTGTCCGCAATGGGTACTTTGTTTTAATTCATAAGTATAATCTAATTTATTATCTGTTGTAAGAATCATTATTTACTCTACGTTCTGCTTGTGTATTATATTATTTATTTTATTATTCTCCAACATATAATTAATTACTTTCTATATCATGAAACCTGTGCCCAGATTTCATTCACTAGTGATCGATGTAACCATGGCTTTGGACACACTTTCTTTGCCCGTACTGGAACCATTGACACCAGGGAGATTACTGGATATGACAGTGTTGGCTTTGAGCTGTCTTTATGCTGGTAGGTGATAAATACAGCTCTCTGGGTAAAATAAAATGCTTCAATGTTTCAGCACCAGCTGATACAAAAACTATTGCTATCACCCTCTATTTATATCATCAAGTGAAGTAGCACTACCATAGTCATTATTTGTTGGCATGGTACCTGGGAAATTTGAACTTTGTTTTTATAAAATTAGGTGTGAGTGTGGCTACTTGCATGGCCATTCTCCAGGTAGGAAGTGGTTTGCAGCTCCGATCTGCCTCGACAGGGACTAAAGAGGAGGACTATGAAAATGATGCGGCAACAATTGTCCAGAAATGTGTGAGTAACATGAGTACCACATTCTGAGTGTATGTTTCTTATGAGATATACCTTGTTTGCATAGATAACAAATACAGCACATTTAAAGCAGTAACAAGTACAAATTTGTGTTGGCAACAGTTGGAAATTTATGAAATGATTGGACAAGCCATCAGCAACTCTCGCAGAGCTGGAGGAGAGGTGAGTGTAAAATTTGATTGCTATACACAGATAGTCAAAGCATAATATTAGTTCAGTACCTTTTGACTTCCCTAAACTGTACTTATGGTTTAGACATATCCTGTTTTTGAAGCTGAAATAATTTTTGAGGTTTCTGTGAATTAAATTCTTAGTAATGATTTTTTTTTTCTTTTTTAACTTAACACAGCATTATCAGAACTTTCAGCTGCTTGGAGCTTGGTGCCTTTTAAACAGCCTCTATCTGATTCTTAACCTGAGCCCGACCGCTCTGGCCGATAAAGGTAAAGAGAAAGATCCCTTGGCTGCCCTGCGTGTCCGGGATATTGCTGCTCGCACCAAGGACGGTGCAGGGTCGCCCAAACTAGGCCCTGGCAAAGGGTAATTTCCAATGAATCTCAGTCTGTCCCTGTTGCTGCCTTTTTGTTTTTGGAACTTATCAGATATGTTATGTTATTATTTGTATAAATGAGGGTGTTGGCAGTGGTTACTACAATCAAATCTCAAAAATGTGCAATCGGTTTGCATAAATTATTTTTGTCTTTTTTTTTAAGACACCAAGGGTTTGGAGTTTTGTCCGTTATCCTGGCCAATCATGCCATCAAACTTTTGACTTCACTTTTCCAAGATTTGCAAGTTGAAGCTCTCCACCGGGTAAGTAAAAAACTTTCAAAAAATATTTTGTCCAAAAAACACTGTCACTCTGTCTGGCCTCTCAGCTGTTTTAGCCTAATTATATTTCAGTTTTAATTGATGACGAAAAGTAGAAACAGTTGCAAAGGCAGCTAATTGTTTGGTGTAGATATGTGCAAAGTAAAAAAACACTAAAATGAATCTAGATTTCTCAGAAACCAAGATTTTTTAATATCCCAGGTCTTCCAATCTTTGTACCTGCAGAGTTGGGCTAGTGATGGGCCGCCAGCTGAACTGAACATCATGGCACAGAGCACTTCCATCCAGAGAGTTCAAAGGCTCATTGACTCTGTGCCCCTGACCAACCTACTCTTCACCCTTTTGTCTACTTCCTACAAAAAGGTACAAAATCATTTATATTCACATATCTTTATTAAGTGTTGTTATTAAATTGGATTATCAGTTTTACTTTGTGGTCTGACATAACACAAAGGGTGATGTGAATTGGATATAGAGACAATAAAATGTACAAGACAAATTGAATAACATGCTACAAATCATTGATAGAACAAAAAGAGAACATTTTAGCTGCTGTGTTTGTCCACAAATTTGTCTAACAAACAGTTGGTGGCTGGATGAAAAAATATGTGAATTATATGATAAAGTACAAAACGTTATCCTCTTTTAAGACTGCTATATTTGCAATTGCCAGGCTTGTGTTCTCCAGCGACAGAGAAAGGGCTCAGTCAGCAGTGATGCTAGTGCTTCTACCGATTCAAACACCTACTATGAGGATGATTTCAGCAGCACAGAGGAGGATAGCAGCCAAGGTACTTTCTCACTGTGGAACTAAGCAATTACATCAGCACTTCATAATGCTCCCTTAAAATTGAAAATACAAGCTAGTATAGCTGCTTTAGGTTTGCAAATCATATAAGTGTTTACCGAGGTATTGTCACTGCATATGCTAATGTAAGGACCACATACAGTTTAATTATCCAATGATTTCTCATAATGACTATTGATCAGTTATGTCAATATTATATATTGCATGTAGATTTATTACAATATGGACCATTTAAAGAAGGCATGTTCAGTGCACCACCTAACTGTAGATGAGAAAAGGACACATCTATGTTCAACTAAATTAAAATGAGGAAATTGACTTAAGAATCCAGTAAGAATCCAGTCGTTTTGTGTCATGCTTCTAAGATGCTTCACAGAGTCATGTTTGTCTTTGATCTCTGCGCTAGTATCAGTGCTGAGCTATATCAGGAAAGTAGTGAACAGTGCTGCCAGGTAGTTAGTCAGTCAGGCCATCGCAGCACTGAGGAGGGTAAAACACATTAACAGGCACACAGATTAGTACTTTTCTGTCCCTTCATCACACAATGAGAGTGTAGTTGACAGTGTCTACTATTTCAGCAGAGAGAAGACAGGAGAAGACAAGTGCAGCTTGTGTTTCAGGTCAGCAGTTTTCTGTCCTCAGGTCAAAGAATCAGTGTCCACTTCACTGTCCTAGATTCATTTTGTTATTGTTTGTCTTACAAATTAGGCTCTGAGCTGTGGTCCTAATAGCTTAGAAAATGACAGAGCCACAGGTGAAGAAGCTTTGGCAAAATAGCCCCCAGTTCGAAACATAATTTGTGTTGTAAATAATATTAACCGGCCTTGTTTTGTCAAAGAGGTTCCTCTGTGGCTCACTGTGGTTCAAAGAATAATACCAGTGGTGTTGACATGTGGGTGCCAATTATTGTCTTTTAATTATTGCCACCATTATATATACTGAACAACCATATTTCTTTCTTATTTATTGTATGTTTAGCCAAGTTTTTTTTCCTGGTGCTCCCTAAAAGCACTATGTCAGCCCTTTGGAGGGGTGTGGTAGCATGTGATGGGTTAAAAGCAGGGACCAAATTTTGTATAGTTTACTGTGACAATGATAAATAAAGCTTTCTTCTTCTTGTCAGTAATCGAGTCCTACCCAATCACTGGTTCAAACAAGAGCACTGCAAACAATAATGCTTAACTAGATCAGCAAGATCTATCTAAAGATAGACTTATATTGTAGATATCTGAAAATGTCCTAAAAACCAAAGTGTTGTAGCACCCTCATCAAAACATTGGTATCATTTTTTAAAACAACAAATTCAAGCTGTGCTTGTAAACAGCAGGCTTAAACACATTGTTGCGTCTTGCTGTCACCTGAATAGTTATGATTGTTGTATGTTGCATGCAGATGTGAATATCAACTTAAAGTGATATTCTTTTAAAAGCTCGAAGGTTTATTCCTGTTTTGGTATTTGGATTAATGTGTACACACTTAATACTTAAAATGGCTACAGCTATAGTCAAATTCTTTTCAGGTCTAATCATCATGTCGTTAAACGTACAATTTAATTGATTCATATCTGCTGAATGCGGTACTTTAATGGAGACACCACCCACAATGATAGGCTTGGTGTGAGTTTTTGTACAGTGCCATTTGGAAGCAAATAAAGGCAGGGGCCTTGTTGGACAAACCGCCGGTTTCATGAACCAGCAATCCTATATGGTGGTGAAGGAGGGCAAGTGAGGAGGTCAGGTGACAAATCAGATGGAGTTAGTCTCCAGATATGCCTCTTTCAAATTGCTCTGGATGAGAAGTGTTGAATAGTGGAAAAATAAACTAGCTGAATGCTATTGTTTTTTTATTTGAGACAAAGCGGCACCAACATGCAGCCACAAATGCATTCAAAAATAATTTTGTCAAATTATTTGACAGTTGTTAACCTGACCCTAGAATTGTTTGTCTTTCTGTTGTCAGTGGCACAATAGCATGTATATGCATATGCACACACACACATTCAAGTATGAAGTTCACATTGCATGCAATGAAATGCTAAGAATTGTTTTATATTTTATGGGACCCTGTTTTGTCGTAAATAGTTGATGGTTCTTAAAGAATGTTCGAACCACCCAGAATGGTGTTTTGTTCAAACCTCTACCTCTTTATCTATTTGGGTTTGATTGACAGCTCCACTGCCGGGGAGATTATTTGGGACATAAATTGCTGCCATAGCTCTGTCCGTATTCAGGTCTAATCAGCTGTTGGCTAGAATAATGAGAAACACTGAAGAAACACTGTTTCCTAGTATTTACAAGAGTGAGACAGACAATAGCGCAAATCTCTGTCAACCCATTTTGCTACCTGTTACACTTAGATTTCTCATACTCATTGGCAACAATTAAAAGATGATTTTGTTATTTCTGAGTAATGTCTCAGAAGCAAACATTAATTGTATTCTCCTTTAAGTGGATATTCACCAACAGAACATCAGTATATGTTCACTTTTTTACTGCAGTGTTTGCATCTTGTCCACCGCCTGCACAGTGCTGTAGGTGTCATGAACTGGTTTGAAGATTTTTACATTTTGCCATTTAATGACACTGTGTCCTCTCCACACATACACTATTTTGTAAATCTTGGAAAGTGTCTCAACTTAACTTACAGACCATATCAATAATTTTACTGTGTTTTTGTAGATGATGACAGTGAACCAATATTGGGACTCTGGTTTGAAGAGACAATTTCACCCACCAAAGACAAAGTTGCTCCCCCACCACCACCACCTCCACCGCCCTTGGAGACCTCTCCCAGGCTGAAGAGCCCCAGCAAGCAGAATCCAAGTGAGAATGGCAACATTTTAGCTGGCCGTAAAGACCCAGAGCTGGTGAGGACTAATTTCTGTGTGCCTGACAAAATAGAGAATAATGCTGCTGCAAATCAACAGACACTGCTAATAACTTAAGTCTTTTAAAGTTTAACATCTGATAAAACAGTCTACTTATGTGTTTGTTCCTGTAGTTCCTCAGTTTAGCCTCCAGCATTTTGAACTTCATCACCACATCAATGCTCAAGTCCAGAAACAACTTCATCCGCAATTACCTGAGTGTGTCCCTTACAGAGCAGCACATGGCCACACTAGCCAGTATTATTAAAGATGTGGACAAAGATGTCAAAGGTATGGCTAGAGAAAGTCATAGACTGCGTATCAAAAAATATTTACCTCTATTTCCTTTACTTCCTAAAACCGTCAGTAAAAACGCAGTCCTGGCAGTTTTTGTTGAACTTATTTTTTTTCTATGCAGGCTCTTCAGATGAAGTGTTTTCTTTGGCACTGTATCACTTCAATCACACCTTGGTGACATCAGATCTCCCATCCCCTGCCCTGCAAGTGAGAGGAATTTTTTATACACCAATTAACAAAGAGCAAAAGAGACTTGAGATCAAATTTTGCTCTCTTTGCAATAATGAGAAACGTGTATTCAGTCTTAGTGTTGCAATATTGTCATATAATTACCTTTCTATTTCCCAGAGCACCCTTCTTCAGCAGCTAGGTGTTGCACCATTTTCGGAGGGTCCATGGCCTCTGTACATTCATCCACAATCCTTATCAGTCCTCTCCAGACTCCTCCTTATATGGCAGCACAAAGCCAGTGTTCAAGGAGAACCAGATGTGCCTGAGTGCATGAAGGTCTGGGAAAGGTGTGGCACCTGACAGTTATGTGCAATGGAGTGGTTTTTATTTTTTAGTAGTTGAGTAGTTTTTATTGTAGTAAATTACTAAGGGTATTGTATCTTTAACTTTCCTGCTGCTAGGTTTTTGGGAACGTTAAAGCAGCACACTATCCAGGGTTCCAATCATGGAGAAGACGATCTCAATGTGGAGCACCTTCAGCTACTGCTGCTCCTCTTCCACAATCTGTCAGAGCGTGGTCGCCGATCAGTCCTGACCCTGGTCACTCAGGCAATCACTGAAGTAGCACAGAGCAGAGACTCCCAGCTCAAAGCTGTGCCCCTCAACCTGGCCCGTCTGTTGCTGGTTTTTGATTACCTTCTGCGGCACTACTCTAAGGCTCCCTTGTACCTTTTTGAACAGGTTAAATAATTAATTAATTTTTCATTTTTTTTTTAAACTGAGTATTTAAACAACTGTGACTGTGACTACAAGAAATTTATCTACTGTCAATCCTGAATATTATTTATAGGTGCAGTACAACCTGCTTACCCCACCATCCACTGGGCCAAGTTCTGTTCAGGACGGCAGCAAACGCAGCAGTCTCCCACTTTACTATGGGTTCAAGGAAGTGGAGGAGAACTGGGGCAAACATTGCTCAGCAGGTAAGAGTGGTGAAGGAATTTTCCTTTTTTTTAAGCCATTGGCTTATTTTTACAACTATTTTCAAGGGTTTAGATTGTTTTATTGGTATGGAAAATATCATGTCATGTTTTTCAACCTTTTTAGATTCAAATGTTCAGCCGAAGTTCTACTGTGTTCTGTCCCCTGAAGCATCTGAAGATGACATCAGCAGATTAGACACCAAGGTAAAACCTTTATAAATGTTGTCATTGATAAAGGATTAACTTATTAATTAGATGTATTAATAATGGAAAAAGTGTTGTATTTTTTCCTGTCTGTGAGTCCGGTAGCTCCCTCTTGGCCTTTTGATGACAATGAGCCATGCCGTGTTTGCAGTTTTTAATGCAGATAGCAACTACCTGCTATTGTAAAACACTAAATTGAAAAAAGACAGACATATCACCCAATTGATACATCATTCACTTAAAATATCATTCAGATCCTCCTATACCACTGCAGTACGTTTTCTTTGTATTTGTTTTCTAAGGTCTTTCCAAAGTTGTTCAATGGAGCAGTTAAATACGATGAGTTGTATGCCTGGCTCATCTCACTCCTGGCTGCAGGGTCTCAGTTTGACATTGCAAGACGACAGGAGAACAAACCCATCACTGCCATGGTAAGAACATCCCACATGAACAAACCAACTGTGTCAAGTCCATGATATAGATGGCATCACAGTTAGCCCACATTGCAGTAAGCAAGTAAATATTTAATATGAATGTGCACAGAAGTGATTTCTTGATTTAATCCACCTTTTATTGAAGAAGTCAAATAAATAATAAATAAAGCATTGGTGTAATTTGCTTTCAAAGATCTTATGAGGACCATTAGAAAGTGTTATGTTTGAAATAATATAGGTTTAATCGAAACAAACTTCCACTCTGACAGCTACTCAGTGGCACTCACTCGTTTATGTTTAATACCTACACAGGAGGCATGCTCCCTTCAGTACTTCTTCTTAGTATTATGGAGGATCCTGGGTGTGTTACCTCCTTCAAAAGCCTATATGGAACAGCTCAAGACTGGGTGCGGTGATCCCAGTGAGAGTGACATCCTGCACACTCTTAGATGGTCCTCGCGCCTACGAGTATCTGCTTATGTGAATTGGATCAAGGTTTGTTGACCGCTAAAGCTGCTAAAGGATAGATGCCAAAGTAAATACTGTAATCTGGTGTACTTGGATTAGAATTTTCAATATTTTTACTTTTTGATTGCAAATGCACACAAAATTCTGTACCCTGTCCTTTATCCTGTAATATAATCGCTATAATCTGTTTGCACTGTAGTTTATTTAAGCATTAATATGTCTCCCATCACTTACAGGAACACTTGGTGAAGCAGGGAATGAAAGCAGACCAAGCAACCTCCCTAGTTGAGATGGCAGCTGCTAAGTGCAGTACCGTAAAATATGATGTGGAGCTAGCAGAAGAGTACATTGCCAGACAGGTAATGTTTACACCGAAGTTACTTGTGTGTCTTGAAGTTACCGGTGTTACTCTTGTATCAGTCTGACAATTTGATTTTCTTGCAGATTTCCACCTTCTCCAGTGTAGACCCAAACACCATTCTTCCACTTCATCAGTTACCCTCACTACAAGCCATTTATACGCTGGATGCAGTCATCTCTAAAGTGCAGGTTTCCTTAGATGAGCATATGTCTAAGGTTGCCATCGAGGCAGACACTCATAAGTCTTCTGAGGTCACAAAGAACCTGCTGCCAGCCACACTACAGCTCACAGATGTTTACACAGCCTTTACTAGGTGAGAAAGGATCATTTTAGCTACTGTTTTTTTCTACAATTTTTTTCAAGGTGATAATTAATTTCATTTTTAATGAATTTCATCATTAACGCACACAGATTGATAGTAGTGACTGCTTTTGAAAATTAAAAAATAGTAAAGGCTTTGGCATTATATACATACCAGGTCCTACCTACTAATGAACATCCCTGAAGAAGGAGAAAACAAGTTGACAGAAGCCAAGCTTCAAGGATATGCTGCAGTTCTGTCTATTGGTTCCACTCGTTGCAAAGCCAACATGCTGGGTATGTAGAAGAATTAATAAGAAAAAAATGGGAAATGCAACAAAATTTTCACAACTTCCCTGTAATCTCAGTTTTAACCTGACCCTATTATAAAATAAACCTTTACAGGTCATAGTATTATGCAGAACTTACCATCGGCTGTACAGACCATATGCGAGACTTGGAACAGCATCCACACCAATGAATTTCCCAACATTGGCTCCTGGGTATGTGTCACTCATAGATTTGTTTAAATTTATCTCTCTTGTGAATTTGCAGGCAAACCCTTTAGGCTTTTTAAAATTTTGGAAGTTTGCTGTTTTTAATATAATATTGTTACCACTCAGTACCACAAACAGAGAAGATGACAACATAATGACGCCAATGACTAAAAATAATATTCTCTTATGTTTTCTTTTCAGCGAAATGCATTCGCCAATGATACCATTCCATCAGAGAGTTACATCAGTGCTATTCAAGCAGCTCACCTGGGCACACTGAGTTGCCAGTCTTTGCCTCTGGCCTCTTCTCTTAAACACATCTTGCTTTCACTGGTTCGCCTTACTGGTGACCTAATTGTGTAAGTGCTTGTCTTGTTGAAAATCCTTCAGAATCCCTTAACATTTAACCAACATAATGTAATGCATATTGTTTGTTAATTAAAGAGCTGTAATCACCAGTTTAGTTTGTCTCCTCAGCACAGAGGAGCTGAATCCATCACAGGTGGTGCGCACTCTGCTGCCACTCCTCCTGGAGAGTAGCACAGAGAGTGTGGCTGAGATCAGCAGTACCTCCCTGGAGCGCATCCTCGGCCCATCAGAGTCAGACGCCTTTCTAGCTCGCATCTATGAACGTTTGGTGACAGGCTGTTACAACATCATTGCTAATCACTCAGACCCCAACAGGTATACCTTTTTACACCTGCAATTAAGGAAAAGTGTGGAGGATTGAGGGATTCTTTTGGCAAAATTGAATAGAATTCATAATTATATTTGTTATAAGTGAATAATCACTGAACCAAATAATTATTGTGTTAATTGTTTTCAACATACCAGAGTCCACCAAGTAATACAGAAAGGTGTAGTGAGAGGCACACTCACTGATAATTGTGATGGTTTCTTAACCCATAAAGTGAACTGTGAACTTTCCTGGTCCTTGACTGCTTGTGTACAATCTTGTCATTTTTCTAGTGGTTTGGATGAGTCCGTTCTTGAGGAATGCCTTCAGTACCTTGAAAAACAGCTTGAGAGCAGTCAAGTCCGCAAAGCTATGGAAGAGTTCTTTTCATTTGGGTATCTGCTCCTCTGATAATACAGACACAATTATTGCACATTAATGCATGTACCTAACATATTTCATTCTTTTTAGTGGGGAGCTTGTCCAGATTATGATGGCAACAGCTAATGAAAACCTGTCAGCAAAGTTTTGCAACAGAGTCCTGAAATTCTTCACCAAGCTTTTCCAGCTCAGTAAGTCTTTTATGTTGGTAATGCTCCAAAACCAGTTAATTTTGTGTCAAAAATCTGAAATTAGGAGACCTGCACATAAATAAGATGTTTTTATTAAAACGCATGATTCTGTTCCCAGCGGAGAAGAGTCCGAACCCCAGCCTATTGTGTCTCTGTGGCTCTCTGGCCCAGCTGGCTTGTGTGGAGCCATCACGTCTGCAGTCCTGGCTGACGCGCATGACTGCTACCCCTCCAAAGGACTCGGAGCAACTGGAAATAGTGCAGGAAAACCGACAGCTTCTGCAGGTGCTAACTACTCATATTGTGCGTGACAACAGCCAGGTGGGCGAAGGTGTGTGCACCGTACTTCTCAGCACACTCATTCCCATGGCAACAGATATGCTTGCCCATGGTGATGGAACAGGCTTTCCTGAGCTCATGGTCATCATGGCAACCCTTGCTAGTGCTGGACAAGGGGCTGGCCACCTGCAGCTACACAGGGCAGCTATCGACTGGCTGACCAGATGGTAAGAAAACTGATTCACATCCATGCTGTTTGCTGATTTAATTTAGATCAAGGAACTACATTTTATCCTTTGCATTTGGTTGACCTTACATTTTCAATTTATATATTTAATGTTGCTCAAATTTTGCTCCGCAGCAAAAAGTATTTAACACAGAAGAATGTAGTGGAAAAAGTGAGCACAAATGTATCCCAAGGAAAGGTAAGTTGTGTTATCATCAGTGTATTGTAGCAATTTCTGAAAAGTTCTTATAATTTGGAATCAGTTGCATTTCAACCAGTTTTAACTCCTTTTAAGAGAGCATTTTCATGATTAATGGAAAATGAATGATGCACACCAATTCCTTGGTTTCAGCACGCAAGCATGTTGGAGTGCTCTTGCCACATCATCTCCTATTTGGCTGATGTCATGAATGCCTTGCGACAAAGCAGTGGACAAGGCACCTCAGCACTACTGATGGAAGGAGAAGAGAAGGCCATGGAAGTGGACTCAGACTGGGTGGAGGAACTTGCAGTAGAAGAGGATGATTCCCAGGCAGAGGACTCTGTGAGATCTCATTCAGTTTAATCTGTTCGGAATGTTAAATTCTGTAAAATGGAAAATGCATCAACAGTTTTAGTCAACGTTTAGTCAAATTTTTAACTGAGTAAAATTTAAAGAAGAGGCATCAAGGCATGATATTTTTTATTTGAGGTGTATTACAAATAAAGTCTTAAATACTTGGTTTTGACAGAAAATGTTTGCTCTGCTTGGTTTTGGCTCCATCACTTGGTAAATAGAACAGTCCATGTCATGGTAACATCTTTGTTGTTGTTTGACAGGATGAAGACTCCCTGTGCAACAAACTCTGCACCTTCACCATCACTCAGAAGGAGTTTATGAACCAGCACTGGTAAAGAAAGAAATATTGTTTCACTTGACATCAGGTTCAATCTTAAATGAGATCAACAGTCTTTTAATCAAGATAAAATTAAGATGTGTGGGGAAAAAAGAATAAATGTTGGGCCATAAAAATATCCAGCAACAATACAGGTGACAGGCAGGGGGTATTCCATAGTAATTTTAGTCTCTATATGCAGTCTTACTCTGTACCTTCTTATTCTGCAGGTACCACTGTCACACATGTAAGATGGTGGATGGGGTAGGTGTGTGCACAGTGTGCGCCAAGGTCTGTCACAAAGACCATGAGATCTCCTATGCCAAATATGGCTCTTTCTTCTGTGACTGCGGTGCCAAAGAGGATGGCAGCTGCCAGGTGAGACCGAATACCTCAGGTCATCATGGGAAGAGAACAACAGCGGTAACTTTGGCTTGCAAGTCATTCCCCCATTGACTTTCATCCAGTCATTTCATTTGGTCAGAATTATAGCTAGTCCTCTCAAATGGCCAGAAATCATGTTACAAATGTCTTTGGCAACATTTCTTGTATAGGCCAGCTTTCCTAGTTAATCTTAATTAATGAATTGTGCATGTAATGACAAATCATCAACTACATTTTAACTTCACTCTACCTTAAGTCTGATACAATCAACCTTTGCATTCTTTCTTTGTGTTTGCAAAGTTTGTCTTCTGTGTCAGTCTTGTGATT
Organism: Trinectes maculatus; assembly: GCA_016785345.1. Lineage (NCBI taxonomy): Eukaryota > Metazoa > Chordata > Actinopteri > Pleuronectiformes > Achiridae > Trinectes > Trinectes maculatus. Next base: position 265,928 of record JAFBJQ010003144.1, read on the forward strand.
TGTATTGGCTCATTAGTTTGTTCCACCTTTTTAAATCTACTTATTGCATGTTTGTGACTGTTAACATTTTAAGTTGAACTATTCTACAAAAGTATAATTAGGTGTGAAGTATATGCTATTTATATTCAGACAATTCAGTTTATGAGTCCAGTTAGTCCAGTCTTTTTTCTATCAAGTCTTTTTTTTAATCTGTGATTTTGATTTGGCTGTAAAAGCAGCTCGGATAAAGTGTACTTTCATCCAACAATCTATCTGAGCGCTGTAGACTCCACTGTGTGGAGAAGCTAGCAAAAAATTAATGCTTTAATATTAAAAGCTTGTACAGGATGTATTGTGTTTATGTATAGATGAGAGAATGGACATGTTACTGTTCTCACTGCTTTACTTTGTGTTTTATCATCCACAGGCTTTGGTCAAACGCAGCCCCAGCAGTGGTATTGGTTCCACTCTCAAAGAGTCGTCTGCATTCCAGAGTGAGCTGCGTATGCCTGAGAGTGCTATTCGGCACCAGAATGCCTCACCGTCTGACAAGGGCAAGGTCACAATCTGTGATGGCAAACCTGGTGATGAAGACAGACCTAAGAAGTGCAGTGTGTGCAAGAGCATTGAGGGCTGCCAAGAAGAGTTGCTGGCACAAGTGGTGAGAGAAAATCTGTTTATTTCAACACACAGCACTGACTGTTTCTGGTGTCCTAGTAGTAGTCTTTTTTACACGCTTAGTACAGTGCATTCTGCGACTCACCCTTTTGGCTTTCATTTTTCCATGGCAGATTGGATCATCCACAGCCGCAGTCATACTGGAAATGCTAATGTTTCTGATGGAAGCCATCCAGACAAACTTCCAGCAGGCATCAGCAGTGGGGAGCAGCAGCCGGGCTCAGCAAGCCCTCAATGAACTGCATACTCAGGACAAAAATGTGGAAATGACAGACCAGTTAATGGTAGGGCAATTTTTACAGTCTGAAGAGTTATGAAGCTATCAACTCTTTTGTGTTCTTTCATGTTAAAATAATTTATTCTGTTCCTTTAGGTGCCCACATTGGGCTCTCAGGAAGGAGCTTTTGAGAATGTGAGGATGAACTACAGTGGTGACCAGGGACAAACGATACGGCAGCTCATTAGTGCGCATGTTCTGCGGCGTGTTGCCATGTGTGTCCTGTCGTCACCCCATGGGCGTCGCCAGCATCTTGCAGTCAGCCATGAAAAAGGAAAGGTGAGATACAGTACCTAGTTAGCCGAAACATGTACCGTAATTCCCGGACTATAGAGCGCACCTGATTTTAAGCCGCACCCAGTACATTTTTAAAGGAAAACCCATTTTGTACATACATAAGCCGTGCCTGTCTATAAGCCGCGTGTGCCCACATTGAAACATGAGATGCAGGGGGTCCTCTGTCTCTCAGCGTTGCAGAGCCTGCCGGCACCTCCACTGCCGGCACCTCCACAGCTGTGTTTACAGTACTTACGGTATGTGAAATGGCCGGCCGGCCGGCCGGCCGGGGAGGGGGAGGGGGAGGGGGGGGGGCGGCAGCGGCAGCCGGGAAGGAGGTGCACACGGACACAAATGGGTTCGGACTTGCCATAATCACAGCTGACTTTGTGAAGGTGTGTTTTAAAAGTACTTCCCAGTAGTGGCCTGTTATTGTTGGTGACTTTTTAAAAAAGACATTCATTTTTTTTTTACCACAATACTTGTTATCATGCTTTTTGCTTGATTATTTTTTCTTTTTTTTCTATTTGTGTCTGTTTTGTAACAGATATATGACTTGTCAGTGGATGCCCTGAGTCCCATGTACTACTTCCTGCTTCCAAGTTCCAAAATTCGTGATGCTACATTCCTTTTCAATGAAGAGGGGAAGAACATTATTGTGATCATGTCTTCAGCGGGTTACATGTACACACAGATCATGGATGAATCGAGCAGTGCCCAACATGGCCCGTTCTATGTCACAAATGTTTTGGAGATAAACCACGATGACTTGAAAGTAAGCGTGATGTTTTTCTAGGCTAGTGATTTATTCCTTCAAAATTGTGTTGTGTAGAATGCTGTTACATCAGTAGCAGAAGATATTATTGTTCCTTAGTGGATTAACATTAACCTTGAAGTGAATTCTTTGTGTGTCTCCAGGATAGCAATGGACAAGTAGCTGGGGGTGGTGTGTCCGTCTATTACTCCCATGTGCTTCAGATGCTTTTCTTCAGCTACAGCCAGGGAAAGTCATTCGCTGCAACAGTCAGCCGCAGCACGACTGAAGTGCAGAGGCTCTTCCCCATCAACATCAAAGGGTAACTCTTCTTTAATCCAAAATATAGTTTTTATATTTTCACTGGGTCGGGGAAATTAAATTAGCGACTGGAAGATGTAACTATGTCTTTGCCTCTCCTCCTCCTGCCGTCTTTAGCTCTAATGGTGGCAGCAGTAAGATGTCACCTGCTCTTTGCCAGTGGTCAGAGGTCATGAACCACCCAGGCCTGGTGTGTTGCGTGCAGCAGACAACAGGCATACCACTAGTTATTATGGTCAAACCTGATACCTTCCTCATCCAAGAGATTAAAACTTTGCCAGCCAAAGCTAAGGTAATGTAAATTTACTGTGCTGACATGGAGCACTGTATGATTAAACATGGCATTCAGAACCCTCAATGTAAAAGACATTGACAAATAAAACTGTATAAGTTAAACAAAACACCATATATATTTTCATGAGACTAGTCTCACCCAGTAGGTTTTTTTTTCTCTAACCAGATTCAAGATATGGTAGCAATCCGACACACAGCCAGTAATGAGCAACAGCGAACTACCATGATTCTTCTCTGTGAAGATGGAAGTCTGCGAATCTACATGGCAAATGTGGATAACACCTCCTACTGGCTCCAGCCTTCACTGCAGCCCAGTTGTGGCATCAGCATTATGAAGCCAGTCCGCAAGCGCAAAGCAGCCACTACCAGTGAGTTTTATGATGATACTTGAAAAATAACTATTTTAGTCTGTTGTCATGGCTTTAGTTTTCCACAAATCCAAGGAGCAATTTTGTACCCAGTATACCACTGGGTACAAAATTAATATTTTGTACCCAGTCCAAATTAATATTTTCATAAGCATATGCTGAAAATAACTGTTTTAATAATGTAAACAAAGGGGTTCATGTTGAAAGAAAATGCGTACCTACAAACCATAACCTATGTTTTTGTGAAATGTTCACATTGTAATGTATTGATTTTCTTTCAGCCACGCGGACCTCCAGTCAGGTGACATTTCCAGTGGACTTCTTTGAACACAACCAGCAGCTGACAGAGGTGGAGTTTGGGGGCAATGACTTGCTGCAGGTTTATAATGGACAGCAGATCAAACATAGGCTCAACTCCACTGGGATGTATGTGGCCAACACAAAGGTAAGAGTTTTTTTATGTTAGGGACTCTTACATGCTCTACAAAGGCTGCTTTTTTGTGAATTACCACAGTCAGAAATCTGTGTTTATTTTGTTTTTTTTAACATCACAGTGGAGCTTTCTAGCTAAAAACACCTGTCACTTCCTGCTTGACATATTTATCTTGTAGTTGCAGTGTTGTATAAATTAGGTACACTTACCAGAGTTTGTCCCAATTCTGGTTGTTCTGCTTAGCCTGGGGGATTTACAGTGGAAGCTGTCAACAACAACAGTTCAATGGTGATGACTGGGATGCGGGTGCAGGTTGGCACTCAAGCCATTGAGAGGGCTCCTTCCTATGTTGAGGTCTTTGGACGCACCATGCAGATAAACCTGACAAGAGCCAGATGGTTTGATTTCCCCTTTACCAGAGAGGAGGCCCTGCAGGCGGACAAGAAGCTCTCCATCTTTAGTAAGAGCTAGAGTGATAATGATATCTGGTTACTGCTTGTAGTAAAGTGGGTCTGTTTTCTGCCACTTGTGTATCCATTTGTGTGGATTGCCTAATATATCAGTATACACGTCAGTCATTTTTTTTAGCTTTGTAAAGTTACAGGATGTATACATGATGTTTTGTTTCACCTGTCTGTGTTCTTTCCTTTTTGGTCCAACATTCTATGATAAGATTCCCAAATGTCCAAATATCAATAAAATCCCTTGGCATGATTTGAAGCACCAATGAATGGCCTTAAAATACGCAGTATTTTACAAATGTTGCCCCTCAACCGATAGTGAAATTAAAATGGTTTATTTATCCAAAAGGAGCAAATACTGATGACCTCACTTGAGATAGTATGCTATGAAGTCAAATTACAAATTACATTTATTCTATGCTAAGCTGTTTTCCTCCCTGCTCTCTTTATTTTTAAAGTCGGGGCATCTGTTGACCCTGCTGGAGTCACCATGTTGGACTCAGTCAAGGTCTATGGTAAAACCAAGGAGCAATTTGGCTGGCCTGAGGATCCACCCGAAGACTTTTCTTCTGCTTCGGTTAACAATGTGTGCAGTCCCAACCTCAACCAGGGCAATGGTGCCTCTGATGGAGACATAGCCACCCCAACTACTGCTAGTGGAAGTGTGCTGGAGAGGTATGGACTTGATATTTTAGGGTTAAACCCAAACTGTTTAAATTCACAGACATCAATCCCCTGTTCAGTTTGCTACATTCATTATGCAGTGAAACAATTTAACATTTTCTTGACTTTACAATCACCCAGTTTGTTAATTTTATGCTGCTGTTAATGTACACGTTGTTTAAGCCATCAACACATTTGTTCTTTGATAACTGTGAGAATATAAAATTATGGATTTTATTCATATCAACCACTCTAAGCATTATATCTTTACTCCTCGTGAGTTTAACTATATGGGAGGAGTTGTAGGGGTTGAACCTGAAGTTATACCAATAGGTGTGGAAACTTTTTAGAGTATTTTAGTGCATGGCTATTTTGATGTCATCTTTTCTCGCATGCTTCTCTTTTGTTCAACTGAATCATTTAATTTCACTTGTTTCTTTCTGTGATCCTCACACTTTTTTCTTTTTCTTTTGCTCCCAAAAATACAATAAAAAGTTGTGAAACTGAGTCCTTATCAACCTTGGACCGGTTAGTAACTGCCCTTACTCTGCTTGTTTGTATGGTTTTGTGCATGTGTGCCACTTTGTGTGTCCATGCCTGGAACTGATCATGCCTTGCACCATCTTCATGCCTCTACAACTACTAAATTGATTTTGCATCAGAGCATTTATTCTTGCATTTAGTGTTGTTTTGGCATTAAAAATAGTACAGACAATTTGAGATTATTGAGATTGCCTTCTTGTTTTTGTTTGTTCTGTTTAAGGCAAAATTTGCAGTAGCAGCAATGTTAATCTTGTTTCTTTATTTTAGGTTGGTGGTCAGCTCCCTTGAGGCTTTGGAAAGCTGTTTTGCAGTAGGGTCCTCTAGTGAAAAAGTAAACACACATTTTATTCTTTGTCTTAAAAAGGAAGTGAATTTATAATGAAATATCCCATGTTAACCTTGTATGCATTATGCATATTTGTTGTTAAATCATTGTAGGAGAAGAATAAGACTGCAGCACTGGAGTTAGCCACTCTGCTCCTGTCCATGCCGACCCCTGCAGGTGTGCAGCAGCAGACCAAGGGACTGCTTGCCAGCCTGCACACCAGTAGAACTGCCTACCACAATCACAAGGTAAAATAATTATCATAGATGTAATGTGTCCTGCAAAAACATAAATTAAACTGTCACTGTCATTTACCACCTCACTATAGTAAAATATTTTTATCACTTCCGATAACTTATTTAATTATTCCGAGCTTATTCATCATTTATATATAGTTAATTCTTAAAATGTGTAAATTACACTGTTGTTTAGATGCCACACCCTCAGAAGTTTATAATAATGCACTTAAGTATTTTTATGTGTTAGGCACACTTATTCATTCAATTGTAACTAATGCAAAGTTTGAATGTCTCTTTTTATCAGGACCAGTCGTTGTTAAGTAATGCAGTGCAGTGCCTCAATAGCTGCAATCGTGAGGGAAGGGAGCTGGACCCTGATGTCTTCCAGAGGCTTGTGATCACTGCTCGCTCCATTGCCATCATGAGACCTAACAACTTGGTGCATTTCACAGAATCAAAGTCTCTACATCATGACTGTGGTAAGATGCTGTTTGGCAAAAGTCTGTTGCCCAATGATTGATAAAATTATTTTGCATGATACAGTGAAATGAAAGTTGTTAATTGTCAGTTTCCTCTTGTCTTAATCCAGAAATGACAGAAGATGGGCAAAAACGTGTAGATGGAGAAAACAGTAATTTCATCACACAGCTGATGAATAATTTTTGGAAGCTTCATGCCCTCAAACCAAAAAATGCCTTTCTTGCTCCTGCTTGTCTGCCCGGTAAACAAAAACAGTTTCTCAGTTTCTTATTTTTCAGTTTCTTATTTTACACATACATGCAAATGTAACAAAATGTACTCGTTTCTTAATGTGTTTTTTTTTTTTCTCACCAAGGCTTAACTCATGTGGAAGCAACAGTAAATGCTTTGGTGGACATCATCCATGCATACTGCACATGTGAATTGGATTACATCAGTGTTGCCTCTAAAATCTATATGCAGATGCTACTATGCCCAGTAAGTTTCGTCCTTTATTAGAAGAATCATAGATCACTCGTTTTCTAAATACTTGCTGTTTTGGGATATAAAATCGCTATCATTGAAAAATGATTCTAAGATTTGCCAAACTTCAGGATAAAACATTTTTTGACCTAGAACCCTGCCATTGTAACATTTTAATTATTATCCTAACACTTTTGTGTACAGTGACATAGATATAGTTATTACCGTGAGAATAGGAACTGTTGTATAAATAAATTTACTGGTTGTATTCAAATTAATTTCAGGACACAGCGGTGAGCTTTGCTTGTAAGCAGGCTCTGATCAGAGTGCTCAGACCCAGAAACAAACGGCGACATGTGACTCTTCCGTCTCCCCCCCGCTCCAACACACCCATGGGTAAGTGTGCACAGTGCTTTACTAAGAAAAAACTGCAGCATTCACTCAAAAATAAAACTCAGTCTTAACACAGATTTAATTATCTCAGACTGATTGCTTTGTTTACTTTGATAATTTACTTTACAGGAGACAAGGATGATGATGATGATGATGATGCAGATGACAAAATGCAGTCATCAGTGCTGACTGGGGGAGAAGAAGGTAGACAGGAGAGTCAGGAGCAGAGTGAAGTGGACCACGGTGACTTTGAGATGGTGGTAAGGAGGACCAGTTTAGTCTGTGGGTTGTATGTGAAACTACTCCTGCATTTTAAGCACCATGAACAGACATGTTGAAGAAATATAAATGGCACTTTTGCTTCTTCAGTCTGAATCCATGGTCCTGGAAACAGCAGAAAATGTCAACAATGGAAATCCATCTCCACTGGAGGCTCTGCTTGCTGGGGCAGAGGGTTTCCCTCCTATGCTGGACATCCCTCCTGATGCAGATGATGAAACTATGGTAGAGCTCGCTATTGCTCTCAGCCTTCAGCAGGATCAACAAGGTAAGAAGGCACAAATGACAAAGTAAACAGTTCAGTTAAAACTCAGATCAGACTCTAGTATGGAAGCATGTTTGTACTCACTCCCGATTTCTGATAAAACCGTCCTCAGCTATTTCAGAAACATTACGGTAAATTAAAACATCAGGTTAAGCACAGTAGAAACGTGTTGCACAGTCAACATGTTACACAGTTAACACTGCCTACTCTACAAACTCAGTTCCTATCTTTTTATGATATTTCTATCACATTGGTCACATAGTTGCAGCAGTCTTCATCAAAGTAAATCTTGACACTTGTAGGCAGTAGCAGCAGTGCCCTTGGTCTTCAGAGCCTTGGCTTGTCTGGCCAGGCTCCGAGCTCCTCTTCACTGGATGCTGGCACTCTCTCAGACACCACTGCATCCGGTAATTAGAACACTTCTAAGATTATGTTTGTGTATGTAAGAGTATGTTTTCGCATTTGATGTCATGTTACTTTAAGATGACAAAAAACAGTCAGTACATGACCACTAATTATATTCAGCCTACATCTGTTTGACAGCATGGGTCTTAGTACAAAGTGCTGAAATTAAAGCAATGACTTTCAATTTTCATTTCTCAAGTAGCTCAAACATAGCTGCTAACAGTAAAGTTAATCCATATTGCATGATTTTGAAAAAAAATGAGTCCTGATTTTCTTGTTCAGAATTTAGATCACAACTGTCTCTCAGGATCTCTCAGGATGAGTTGGACCACAGTATTAAAACTGTTAAATGTGCAACCCAATTTTTTTCTTACTCTTGGTGCACAAGTGTTAACTAATCATGTATCCTGGCCAGATGACCGTGGTGTATTTACTGTTACAGCTGTTGCTATGATTTCAGCCCCAGCATCAGATGATGAGGGCAGCACAGCTGCTACTGATGGCTCCACGCTGCGGACCTCCCCAGCTGAGCATGGAGGCAGCGTGGGCTCAGAGAGTGGAGGTTCTGCTATCGACTCTGTAGCAGGAGAGCACAGTGGTGGGTGATTTTAAGAAAAAGAATAGTGATCTGCTTACTACCAAAATATTTTTAAAAATTCTAAATGCATGCCTGTATTCAATCAATAAAATATGTAGATATCGGTATGTAATATTTGAAAACTTACTTTCAGACAGTTAAAATTACATTAAACCTGTATCTCTCTGTTTAAAGCCTGTAATCATCAATAATCAAAAACAGCCTTCCCAACACTGTGTTTTTTTAGTTTTAGATCATACTTACATGTTGCACAGACTTGGCTTTAAATCAATTCTTGTTTATGGATATTCCAGTTTGTTTAGTTAAATTTGTGCATCCATGTTTACAGTGTCAGGACGCAGCAGTGCATATGGAGACACCACAGTTGAGGGCCATCCTGCAGGTCCAGGCAGTGTAAGCTCCAGTACTGGAGCCATCAGTACCACCACAGCCCAACAGGAAGGTGAAGGCTCAGAGGGAGAAGGAGAAACCGAGGGAGACATCCACACAAGTAACAGGTCAGGCACCCGCAATGTGAATGAGTTGTTTTAATTGAATAGGGAAGTTGAAACTCTGTCAACAAACATCTGCTAATGTGTGCTTTTCTTCACCATCCTTCATGATCAGCGTGACCATGACAAGGAAAGCTTTTTTGAAAAAAAAAAAAAAAGCTTTTCAGGAGATTTTGATATCTTCAGCTTATTTGCAAAAGTAAGAATTTTCCCACTTTTTTGTTTATTTGTCATTAGGCTGCATATGGTTCGTCTTATGCTCCTTGAGCGCTTGCTTCAGCACCTTTCTCAGCTCCACAATGTGGGTGGAGTCCAAGCCATCCCTTATATGCAAGTTATCCTCATGTTGACCTCTGATCTGGATGGTGAGGATGAAAAGGATAAGGGAGCCTTGGATGATCTGCTTGCACAGCTCATTGCAGAGCTTGGCATGCACAAGAAGGTAAGCATTGTCTCTTTATGATGAAGGAAGGCCAATGTTTTGTTGTCTTACTAAATCAATTTGTCATTTATTCCTCTGCAGGACGTGTCCAAGAAAAATGATCGTAGCTCCATTAATGAGGTTCATCTGGTCATCATGAGACTGCTCAGCGTCTTTATGTCCAGAACAAAGTCTGGTTCTAAATCTTCCTCTGAGGTACATCCATGTGCTTTTCTTAATGCTGTTCTCTCATTTTTCTGAGCATATCTAAACAACTAATGAATAAAATTGCCTTGATCCAGTACCAGCTTTATCCCTAACTAAATATTACATACTGTATCACTGGACTCAACAATGTGCATTAATATGCATAATTGGAGACACTGGTTATATTTATTTGATTCTCATCTTGTTCAAGCAACTTATGCAGCCTAGCTCACACTGTTTCATTGTTATTTCAAATTAAGTTGACAGTACTAATTGCATATTGCTAACTGCTGTTTGCCCCTTTCTCTCTTCCAGTCATCATCCTTGATTTCTAATGCCACAGCGACTGCCTTGCTTAGCCTGGGTGCGATAGACTACTGTCTCCATGTGCTGAAGTCACTCCTGGAGTTCTGGAAGAGCCAACAGGGTGAAGAGGAGCCTGTGACCACAAGCCAGCTACTCCGCCCACACACAGCCTCGTCTCCTCCAGACATGAGTCCTTTCTTTCTGCGCCAGTATGTCAAGGTATCAGATAAAAGGACCTTTTTTATCCCTATAGATGGAAATCTTACTGCTTTAGAAGCTCTGTGAATGTGAATTAACTGTGTTATTCCTGCTATCAGGGACATGCTGCTGATGTGTTTGAAGCTTACTCTCAACTGCTGACTGAAATGGTGCTGCGACTGCCATATCAGATCAAAAAGATAGCTGACACCAACCCTCGTATCCCACCGCCAGTCTTTGACCATTCCTGGTTCTACTATTTGTCCGAAGTATGCTGTTGAATATGCAGTAGTGTTTTTCATTTTTTAATGTTAGCCTTTGCAGAAATGAGCACTGTTAATTCCCTGTTCTTTTCTCTTCAGTACCTGATGATTCAACAGACTCCATTTGTCAAACGACAAGTTAGAAAGCTGCTACTGTTTATTTGCGGCTCCAAGGAAAAATATCGTCAGCTGAGGGACCTGCACACTCTTGACTCGCATGTGCGCAGCATCAAGAAGCTTCTGGAGGAGCAGGGCATCTTCCTTCGGGCTGGTGTGGTCACAGCCACATCTGGCTCAGCTTTACAGTATGACACTCTTATCAGCCTGGTGAGTGTCCTGGAGATTATTCATTAACATTTGCTTTTGGATGTCACATTCTGGCTATAAAACGTTAAAGGCTAAATTGTTAAAACTCTTTTTCAGTTTTTAAATGTCTGATGTGTGACTACTGCCCCCGCTGTAAGGACTGAGATTCTCATTAAGTCCAGTGGTCTAATATAAGTTGTTTTTCTTGGTTCAGATGGAGCATCTCAAAGCTTGTGCTGAAATTGCCACTCAGAGGACGGTCAACTGGCAGAAGTTCTGTATGAAGGATGACTGTAAGTTGCTTCTGACCAGTTATTATAATTGGAAACAAACACTTAAAAGGCCAGTATTGTTAACATTTTTCTCTCCTTTATTTCTGCCTGCGATTCCCATCTCTCTCCAGCGGTGTTGTACTTCATGCTCCAGGTCAGCTTCCTGGTGGACGAGGGTGTGTCCCCAGTGCTGCTGCAACTGCTCTCCTGTGCCCTGTGTGGCAGTAAGGTGCTGGCCAGCTCTTCCTCATCTTCCTTCTCTGGAGGCTCCACTAGTGCGGGACAGACAGGAGCTTCTCAGTCCTCCCAGAGCAAATCCTCCAGTAAAAAGAGCAAAAAAGAAGACAAGGAGAAAGACAAAGAGGGTGAGGTGGCACCAAAAGCTTCCTCATACTTTATACTATTTGCTGCTAGTTAAATGATATGCACTTAATGCAGGACAGGCAGAAGTCAACCAGTGAACCTGGGTGGTGTATTTGATTCATAAAATGGATAATAGTGTTCTGACTGTGGTTTATCTTTGTGGACTCACCACAGGAGATGGTGTTGGCAGTCAGGAGGATCAGCTGTGTATGGGCCTGGTCAGTCAGCTCAACAAGTTTGCAGACAAGGAGACACTCATCCAATTTTTGCGCTGCTTTCTTCTGGAATCAAACTCATCTGCAGTGCGCTGGCAAGCGCACTGTTTGGCACTTCATATCTACAGGTAGTTAATTTAGGCTCACACTGTCATACCATGACTTTTTCTCACAGACCCATACACTAAAAGCAAGACTGCCTAAATGTTAATAGTTTGTATAATGTATAGCATAGGTTGACTTAAATAAGGCAAGTTGTAGCACCCACGTACAAACAGTGGAATTAATTTATGCACTATAAAATGATTAAATCTTGGGAACGTGGTCCATTGGCTGACATTCAAATCTCTCTACAGGAATTCCAATAAATCTCAGCAGGAGCTGCTGCTAGAACTGACATGGGCCATCTGGCCTGAGCTCCCTGCATATGGCCGGAAAGCTGCCCAGTTTGTCGACTTACTTGGATACTTCTCACTAAAAACTCCACAGACAGAGAAAAAGGTATTAGACATTTTCGGCTATCTTTGTATTAATTTAGTAAATCAAAAATCAAAACAATAATTTAGTAGATCAAAAACAACTTAAACAAGAACTACAGGACGGGTGGTTCTAAAACATGTATTTTGGCAGATTTACTTGTGTTTATTGATGTGCATTGTCCCTGTTAACTAAACAACATTAAAAGTCAAAGTTTTTTTTTTCTTTTTTTGTTTTGTTGGGAAATGTCATTTGAGTGTTGTGTGGAATTTTAAGTCTTTGTTTAGCTTTTCTCTCGTTTTATAATTCATCTACATTTTAGTTTTGGTTCTAATACAAGAATGCCCGTGTCACTTTTTGGACAATTGTGTGCATAATGTAACGGTCAAAGTGTTTATAGTTAATGTCTTTTCAGTATTCATTCGATGATTAATGACAGTTTCTATACATTTAATCTCTTATATATGTCCCTCTTCTGGCACAGTTGAAGGAGTATTCCCAGAAAGCTGTAGAAATTCTGAGGGCACAGAACCATAACCTGACAAATCACCCTAACTCTAACATCTACAAGTATGTTTACACAAAGTTGCTATCTTGAAAAATACAGAGTTGGTCAGTGGACACCTACATAATACTCTAACCTGATGTTTTCTCTTCTGTAGCACTCTGTCAGGTTTAGTGGAGTTTGATGGCTTTTACCTGGAGAGTGACCCCTGCTTGGTGTGCAACAATCCAGAAGTTCCCTTTTCGGTATATGCAAAACAACCTCACCATGTCTATCAAAAATAGAGCATGTGAACTTTAGCTAACAGAATTTTACTGAAACTGATACATGTTTATGTTTAAGTGAATTTATGTATAATGCAAACTGTGGCAAATACAGGCTTAACAGAGGCAAGTCACGAGAATACTGAAGACCCCTCTAATATTGTACTCTACCTATTGTCTTATATTTCTCCTTCAGAATATAAAACTGTCATCAATAAAAGTGGACACTCGCTACACCACTACCCAGCAAGTTGTCAAACTCATTGGCAGTCACACAATCAGCAAAGTCACTGTGAAGATTGGTGACCTGAAACGCACAAAAATGGTCCGCACCATAAATCTGTACTACAATAATAGAACTGTACAGGCCATTGTCGAGCTGAAGAACAAGTAGGTTTCCATAAAGACCTGCGAGTCCTTTATTTTTTTCTCTTATATGTTTGTTATTTATTAATATTATTATAACACCATTCTAAGATGCAAACTAAGTAGACCCTGACAATGCAAGGTTAACGCTCTGTGTTTTGTTACGTAGGCCTGCCCGTTGGCACAAAGCCAAGAAAGTTCAACTGACTCCAGGACAAACAGAGGTGAAGATTGACCTACCCTTACCTATTGTGGCTTCCAACCTGATGATTGAGTTCTCTGATTTTTATGAGAACTATCAGGCCTCCACTGAGACCCTGCAGTGCCCCCGCTGCAGTGCCTCAGTGCCTGCCAACCCTGGGGTGTGTGGCAACTGTGGTGAGAATGTCTATCAGTGCCACAAGTGCAGGTGAGGAACAGTTTTCTTTAACTGTCCTGTAAAGGTAATGGGAGACATTAAAGATGACCGTATTTATAAGATGGATTATTTTCTCGTTAGGTCTATCAACTACGATGAGAAAGACCCCTTCCTTTGCAATGCCTGTGGTTTCTGCAAATATGCCAGATTTGACTTCATGCTTTATGCCAAACCATGCTGTGCTGTGGATCCCATTGAGAATGAGGAAGACAGGAAGAAGGTAAGAACTTACTTGTTCTTAATTGAAACTAAGATGATTGAAATAGTTCCTTGAATGAACACTAATCCCCCATCTCTCACTTATTAAAATCTTGTCTTTGTTGTTTCTACAGGCTGTGACCAACATTAACACACTGCTGGACAAAGCTGACAGGGTTTACCACCAGCTGATGGGACACCGACCCCAATTAGAGAGCCTCCTGTCTAAAGTCAATGAAGCAGCACCTGAAAAGCCACAGGTCAGTCATCACATAAAGGACATGAATATTGTTAAAATAAATTACAATCTAATATGAGGTGTTGCATGAAAGACAAAAATACACCAAATATTCGCAGATTTATTCTTTTTTTTTTTGACATATTTTCTGCAATATTCTCTGAAAGGTTTTAATCACTGTTGAACAATAGTACTAGTATACATATTGGTACTAAAGTACTTATGTGCAATGTTGTTAAAAGACACTGCAGTAGAGGGTAAAATCTAATTGCCTGTTTTTAATACCTACATTTGATCCCAGTCATGATTTCCTCCTCTGTCTTGTGTTTTCTTCAGGATGACACCGGGGCAGGTGCAGGACTTGGTACATCCTCTGCTAATGTGAACAGGTACATTCAGCAGCTGGCTCAAGAGTACAGTGGAGACTGCAAGACTTCATTTGATGAACTCTCCAAAATTATACAAGTAAGGAATAGGTTATTTTTTTGTCAGTAGCAGCATTTGTTTCTACTTAAATGTAAATGGAATTTTATCTTTGTTTTACAGAAAGTGCTTGCATCTCGTAAAGAGCTCCTGGAGTATGATCTGCAGCAAAGAGAAGCTGCCACCAAGTCGTCTCGAAGCAGTAGCAGCCACCAGCCCACATTCACTGCCAGTCAGTACCGTGCCCTCTCTGTGCTGGGTTGTGGTCATACATCCTCCACCAAGTGCTATGGCTGTGCGTCAGCAGTTACTGGTCACTGTATCACACTGCTCCGTGCACTGGCCACTAACCCAGCCCTACGGCAGATCCTGGTCCTGCAGGGACTCATACGGGAGCTGTTCGAGTATAACTTGCGCCGTGGAACAGCAGCCATGAGGGAGGAAGTGCGCCAACTGGTCTGTCTTCTCACCCGGTGAGGACCTGTACATATCTGATCTGTTTGTTAATCCTATAAATAGGACTTCCATAATCAAATAATTATTTATTGTTCTGTCTTTTGATTTTCTGCTTCAGAGATCATCCAGAAGCCACTCAGCAGATGAATGACCTCATCATAGCTAAAGTGTCTGCTGCCCTCAAAGGTCATTGGGCCAATCCTGATCTGGTATGTTATCTGACATGTCTGACTGATAATCACAGTGATTCTGTTACTGAATTAAATGTGTTCTATCTTTTGTTGGAAATCACATATTTATCTAAACAGCAAAACCCTTAGGGCAAGCATATGAACTCAAAGAATCTTTGTAATAATATGATGTTTTCCATACAGGTCAGCAATTTGCAGTATGAGATGCTGCTCCTGACAGATTCCATTTCAAAAGAGGGTGGATGCTGGGAGTTACGGTTACGTTGTGGTAAACTGAATTTATTTTTATTTTATTCTTTTCTGTCAACATATTCCCTAATTTGATAAATTATCTGCAACATTTCTGTTTTGTTCCACATTGAACTCAGTAATACTAAAAGTCTTGAGCGTTGTATGTGTTTTGTTTTTTTGTTCACATAGCTCTCAGTCTGTTCCTCATGTCGGTGAATATAAAGACGCCTGTAGTGGTGGAGAATATAACCCTCATGTGTTTGAGAATCCTGCAAAAGCTGATCAAGCCCCCTGCTCCCACTAGCAAGAAGAACAAGGTAACATACTTAAACTCTGCTCTCTCATGGTTAAATCTACCCTCAGATAATTACTGGTGACAGTAGTTTAGGAAGAACATGGTAGTTTAAGGATATTTCAACAGCTCAACACATTTTTAGAACCAATAAGGAAAAAACAGTGTAATTCTAATAAGAATGAGTAATTTAATTTTTATTGTTTGTAAATATTACATATGTGGTGTCAACAAGTTACCACCTGCTTATTTCATGTACCCTTACACAACAGTTCTTTATGTTTTTTTTTCACCTAAAAGGATGCTGCTACAGAGTCTCTGACCACAGTCAGGCCCTACAGCAATGAAATTCACGCCCAGGCCCAACTCTGGCTCAAGAAGGACCCCAAAGCATCTTATGAGGCCTGGAAAAAGTGTCTCCCAGCAAGATGTAAATATTGTAGTCATACATAATTGTTGCAAGATGGTCTTATTTATTTTTTGCCTTGAAATAATGAAAACTCATGATGAGGAGCTTTTTGTTTTGCGTTACCTTGATGATGTAGGCCAGGAGAATGTGACAAAACCACAAGGAAAAGCTGAATTGCGGAAGCAGTATCTGCTGGAGAAGTATGTGTGGAAGTGGAAGCAGTTCCTGAGGTCAAGAAAAGGCGAAGGCCTTTTCCCTCGCTTGCTGAAACTTAGTCACAACAACTGGCTGCGGCAGGTAAAAAAGAAATGAGTTATGATTGTGTTTCAAACCATTGTAGTTGTTGTTGTTATATTGCTCATGTTTTGTTTTTTTTTACATTTTGTTAGAACTCATAGGAACTAGTAATTATTTTGTGAGAAGTGAGAAATACTAATAGTATTTTGGCTTGTTAGTTCATAAACTTTTTAATACAGCCACTTAAAATGTAATTGTTGACTTGAGTTATATTGTTGTAGGTACTTTTCACACCTGCCACTCAAGCAGCCAGACAGGCAGCTTGCACTATCGTGGAGGCCCTCACAACAATCCCCAGTCGCAAGCAACAGGTTCTGGATCTGCTCACCAGGTATTTTCATAAAAACAAAATGTATTTGACACCAAGAAGTGAAAAATGTGTTAGGGAGACTGAAAATAGGTTTACGCATTAAGTGCATTTTTAAAAAGTTCACTTCTTTTCTGTGTCCATCAGTTATCTGGATGAGCTAAGTGTGGCTGGAGAGTGTGCGGCGGAGTATCTGGGTTTGTACCAGAAACTAATCAAACCAACACACTGGAAGGTCTACCTGGCTGCCCGCGGGGTCTTGCCATACATTGGTAACCTGATCACTAAGGTAATACATTTATGTTCAAGAATAATGTGCAGAAAGTCTGGGTGTGCCACCATTTTTCTAAAGTAAAATTTAGTTGGGTTTCATGAGATGCTGTGAAATACATGGAAATATTGATTCTGTACAAAACGTTTTGCCGTTTAAGTTTTATTCCTTTGAAAATATTCATATGTGTATTCCTCCTTTGAAAATGTTATTAGTTGTAATCATATTGCAAGAATATTCATCAAAGTAAACCATTTAAATCTGTATGTAGGAAATAGCAAATCTGCTAGCTCTTGAGGAGGCAACACTGAGCACAGACTTGCAGCAAGGCTACGCCCTCAAAAGCTTGACCGGTAGGTTTCTTTTAATACAGCCCATATGTGACAAAGTATTTTAGGGTTAAACTTACAAAAATATGCTAACACAACATATTATATATAACTAAATAGTACAGATTTTTATCTCAGTAATGGTATGAAAAGTAAACTTTTATATTGAATTCATATTCCTGATACATTGTTTATTTTGATTTGATGCATTTTTTGAAGATTGAGTGACTTTTTTGTTTGTTATTGTAGGATTACTCTCTTCTTTCGTGGAGGTGGAGTCCATTAAGCGGCATTTTAAAAGTAGATTGGTCGGCACAGTGCTCAACGGTTATCTGTGTCTAAGGAAGCTGGTCGTCCAGCGGACCAAACTCATTGATGAGACTCAGGACATGCTGCTTGAGATGCTAGAGGACATGACGACAGGTCTGGACTCCCTCATGTTAAACAGACATTAAACAATATCCCTATCTTTATTGCTTTGAGTTATTCAGGTCTTTCCTTTCGTTACACTTTACAGCACTAAGTAATTGTAGTAGGTAAAGCATAAAATTATAAATCATCTTCTGCTATCAACATATTTAGTGACCAGCAACATTATATATATATATGATCATTACCACACCACAATTTTGCTTTTTTGAATGGGTCTGGAAACCTAAAGTACATTTTTGATTTTCATTGGACAACAAAATTTGAGACACGTGACATGACCATCCTGTCCAATTATTAATTATGTTTTCTTGCTGCATTGTTCACAGGTACTGAGTCTGAAACCAAAGCGTTCATGGCAGTGTGCATTGAGACTGCAAAACGGTACAACCTGGATGATTATAGGACACCTGTGTTCATTTTTGAGAGACTGTGCAGCATTATCTATCCTGTGAGTTACCTTAACCCTTAAAAAGTCCTTCATGCTTCCGTGTTTTAAAGTTAAAACCAAGTGTTAATGTGTCTTTAACCTTGAACTTCTATTTCATCCTTTGTGTCTAGGAGGAAAATGAGGTGACAGAGTTCTTTGTGACCCTGGAAAAGGATCCTCAGCAGGAGGACTTCCTACAGGGCCGCATGCCAGGAAACCCCTACAGCAGCAATGAGCCTGGCATTGGCCCTCTCATGAGGGACATCAAGAACAAAATCTGCCAAGACTGTGACCTGGTTGCACTTCTTGAAGATGACAGTGGCATGGAGGTAAAGTTGCCCTCTTTGATTTTAGTATGGCTTTCATCAAATCCATCTCTGATTGTCATGGAGTCCTAAGAGCTAACAAAGACATTCATTTGAAACCCCTCTCTTCTACATAGCTTCTGGTAAATAACAAAATCATTAGCCTGGATCTGTCAGTTGCTGAGGTCTACAAGAAGGTCTGGTGCCCCACAAATGAAGTAAGAGTCCAAGTCAGTTTGTCAGTGAATCCATAAAACGTTGAGTTTGGCAGTTATCGTTACTCAGGGACATGCTTGCTTTGTTTTTCAAGGGAGAGCCAATGAGAATCATCTATCGAATGAGAGGCCTGCTAGGAGATGCAACAGAGGAGTTCATAGAGTCACTGGACTCAACCACAGGTTGCAATTACTATCCATTTCCCATATATTTATTTTCTATGTCATTACATGTATTAGTTTATTCTTTGGAAGAAATGGTAAAGATGAATATGCATTATATCACACCTTGTGTTTTTACAGATGAGGAGGAAGACGATGAGGAGGTGTATAAGATGGCGGGAGTCATGGCACAGTGTGGAGGACTGGAGTGTATGCTCAACCGACTCTCTGGAATCAAAGATTTCAAACAAGGAAGACATCTGCTGACTGTAAGCCTTTCACAATAAGACAATAATGTGTATTCTCTTTCCTTCAAAGCCAACTAACGCATTTTGCATCCAAAAACTGATGATCAGATGATTTTCTTTGTATCAAACTCACAAATACCAAACAGAGCCACAGCATTGACCAGTGTATATGTCTCACTCACAGGTTTTACTGAAGTTGTTTAGTTACTGTGTGAAGGTGAAAATCAACAGGCAGCAACTTGTCAAACCAGAAATGAACACACTCAACGTCATGCTGGGAACTCTAAATCTGGTGAGTGTTCAAGTGACTGTGCAACATTGTGTTGTTTGGAAGATTTATTGTGCAGAAGGGGGAAAATATCAGGTATCTTGTTTGACCTCAGGCTTTAGTGGCAGAACAAGAGAGTAAGGACAGTGGAGGTGCCTCCATAGCAGAGCAAGTTCTGAGCATCATGGAAATCATTTTGGATGAAGCCAATGCAGAGATTTCAGAGGACAAGGTAAGAATGAAAAGCACATTTAATAATTTGAATTAAAGGCTTCGGTGGTGACACAGACACTAGGCATAACTGCAGAAAGTCTCTGTACTGTCGCAACCACCACGAATGCCCTTGCTTTGATGTGCACTTCCTGAACATTGTATCCATGCATTAAGTTAAATTGGAGTTTTCTGTGTCCTCAGGGTAACCTGCTGCTGACAGGAGACAAAGATCAGCTGGTTATGTTATTAGACCAGATTAACACCCCATTTGTGCGCTCCAACCCTAGTGTGCTGCAGGGTCTGTTACGCATTATCCCATATCTATCCTTTGGTGAAGTGGAAAAGATGAGGATCTTAGTAGAACGCTTCAAACCATGTTGCAGCTTTGACAAGTGGGCATTACTCAGCTTTTACTTACACATACAAACATAACATAGAAATTGGTAGTCTCTGTGCATGAAAACTTACGGCTTCCCTTGTTTTCTAAGGTACGATGAGGAGCATAGTGCTGATGACAAAGTGTTTCTGGATTGCTTCTGTAAAATCGCTGCTGGTATCAAAAATAACAGTAATGGCCATCAGCTGAAGGATCTGATTCTTCAAAAGGGAATCACACAGAGTGCATTGGACTACATGAAGAAACATATCCCAAATGCCAAAAAGTATGTGTCTCAGAAATTCAAGTGACTAAACAATGCTATTATAATAAAAATGTGATTGCTGTAACTATTTTGGTTTTCTTGTGCAGTCTAGATGCAGATGTTTGGAAAAAGTTCCTCTCCAGACCAGCTTTACCCTTCATTCTCAGATTGTTACGTGGTTTGGCTACTCAGCATCCCCCCACACAGGTACAAAATATTTGTAATCAAAAACTGCTGCCATCAATCAGGACATTTGCCACTTATGCAGGAACAGTTTTCTTGGTGGACAGCTCGCTATCTAACATGCCTGGTTGCCTGCTTATCTTCTGTCTAGGTGCTTATAGGCACTGATTCAATAACCAACTTGCACAAGCTGGAGCAGGTATCCAGTGACGAAGGCATTGGCACTCTGGCAGAGAACCTTCTGGAGGCACTGAGGGAGCACAGTGATGTCAACCTAAAGATTGAAGCAGCTCGTAGGGAGACCAGAGCTGAGAAGAAGCGTATGGCTATGGCCATGAGACAAAAGGCCCTGGGAACACTGGGCATGACGGTACCCTTCTTCTTTTATCAGCTTTTTGCTTTTTAGCTTGCATTTGTTTTTGTCACTGTCACTTTTTTCACTGTGTCATTGTCTTAACCCAGTATAAATTTTTTTTTTTTTGCATGTGTCTACATTACAGACCAATGAAAAGGGTCAGGTGGTGACTAAGACCTCGCTGTTGAAGCAAATGGAGGAGTTGATAGAGGAGCCAGGATTAACCTGCTGTATCTGCAGAGAGGGTTACAAGTTCCAGGTACAACACATGAGATTTAGAATTGGAACACAACAGATGTTTTATTTTTATTTTTTCAATATAAAAATGGTGATCTTATTGCAGAAAGACTTACTTACATTCTTACTTACATAGTTGTTTATTTACTGCTTATCAGTAATCACCTATAGTAATTTCAGGTGAGTCAATTGCGTAGAACAGGTCAGGATAATTTAATAGTAATCTTGTACATATCAAAGTAACTTCTGGGATTTTGATTTAACATTTTGGTTTTTGCCTCTAATTTCAGCCAACCAAAGTCCTGGGTATTTACACTTTCACAAAGCGTGTGGCCCTGGAGGATTTCGAAAACAAGCCTCGCAAGCAGCAGGGCTACAGCACTGTGTCGCACTTTAACATAGTCCACTATGACTGCCATCTGGCTGCTGTTAGGTAACAATAGACGTCATTATGTACCTGCTGTGTGTGTTTGTGTACTTCAGAAACTTGTTGCTTGTACTTAACCTGTAATTTGATGTAATATGAGCTTTTCCCTGTGCTAGACTGGCCCGTGGGCGAGAGGAGTGGGAGAGTGCTGCTCTCCAGAACGCCAACACCAAGTGCAATGGGCTGCTTCCCGTTTGGGGGCCTCATGTTCCAGAATCGGCCTTTGCTACATGCCTAGCAAGGTTAGAGTTATGCATGAACACACACGCTAAAAAAAATCACGTCATAATGAAACACGATGAATCATTCCCCACTATTTCTCTCTCCTCCACAGACACAACACATATCTGCAGGAGTGCACAGGCCAGCGAGAACCCACGTACCAACTTAACATCCATGACACCAAACTGCTGTTCCTCCGCTTTGCTACCGAACAATCGTTCAGTGTGGACACTGGAGGAGGAGGCCGCGAGAGCAACATCCACCTCATCCCCTACATCATCCACACTGTGCTCTACGTCCTCAACACGTATGACGTTTTCCAGTACCGCACTGCTTAATATAATGAGGTTTAACGATTAAACACAAGCCATACGTTGCCCATATTCTCTTGGTATGGCTAATGCATGTTCCACCCTCCCACCCTGTGCCAACTCTGCAGCACAAGGGCTACGTCTCGTGAGGAGAAGAACCTGCAGAGTTTCCAGGAGCAGCCATGTGAGAAGTGGGTGGAGAGCTCTTACGAGGTTGAAGGACCACACTATTTCACCATCTTGGCCATGCACATCATGCCACCTGAACGCTGGAGGAGTTCACGCATATACTTCCTAAGAAGACTCCTGATCAATGCACATGCCCGCAAGGTTTCAGCAGTCAGCACCAACAAGTATGACACTTAACCGCTTTTCCCCTTTCTGGCTCATTCTCACAGCTGATGCATGGTAGCAACATCGTCTACCATCTTAAATCCTTCCAGCATAGACCAAAATGAAAAATATGCTCAATAGTGATCGAATTAATCTTTTGTTTCTTCGCTAGGGTGGACACCAAAGTCACCACCTTTGTTTTAAACAATCTTATGAACACACAGAAGAACATACCTGTGTTTGCTTGGATCTATTTTAACAATATTTAATTTTGTCTGCTATAATTGTTAGCTTCATATGATATTTAAAGTTCAAGTCTTCATACTGTTAATCATGTTTTTGTTTTTGTTTTTTCAGACTCACAGACAAAGCACCAAAGGAATATGCAGTCTATCGCTCGCCTCTACTCTTCTGGGGCCTGGTGGATCTTGTTTATGACATGTTAATGGTAAATGTGTAATAGATCAAAACTGCTGTGCTCGAATCTGTGATATTCTGCTATGTGTCTTTGTGTGTACTTACAGCAGAATTATACTACAACTCCAGTAACTGACAGTAATATCTTCCTGCCCATCTTTTGATCATGCAGAAAGTACCTACCAGCAACACTGAAGGGGGTTGGTCTTTCTCACTGGCAGAATATATCCGTCACAACGACATGCCCATCTATGAGGCCTCAGAGCGTGTGCTCAGGGCCTTCCAGGATGAACTCATGCCCGCCGAGTCCCTGTCAGAGTTCTTTGATGTCGTAGGTCAGTATACATAAACACCAGATAAGCTTGATAATTGCTTGGTTTAAAAATCAAAATCATTAAAAAAAATCGAAAGATTTTATAATAATACTTGAAAGATGTCGCTCACATGAAATTAACTCTCTAATTTCTTCCTCAGGACTCCTCTCTGAAATCGCAGACCCAGAGCTCTTCCTGCAGGATTTGTTGAACTCTTTGCCCTGAGGGCAAACTTGAGCCCACACCCCTCCAACACATAACGGCCGTGCAAATGACATCGGGACACCTCCCACACTCAGCATATACACCATGCTTCCTGCTCACCTCCCCAACTCCATAATACACCTTCAATTTGACTTTAAGCAGAATCTATGTATAATCTAATAAAATCTAATAAAAACACAGTACTGAGTGGGGGGCACCAAAACTGAATTTTACATGTTGGCCCATTTATTTTCTGCTTCATGTCATGTTACAGCCAACCAACCTGAGGCTGCACCACATTACAGAACGCCACAGAATGGCTGTCTAAGAATGTGTTCTGGTTATTTATAAGTTAAAAAAAGATACCTGTCTGTTTGATGTGCAGAACTGGTGAATTCTGTTTTAGGGTGACAAATGTCTTGGCCCTCCTCCCAGTATTGGGGTGCAGATATTAAGGTAACTAAAATGTTTCAAGATTTGTCCGACCACATATTACAAGTGGCATTTGATTTTATCTCCTTTTCACCTTTTCTTTGTTTGGTTTACCTTTGTTTGTTTTTTGGGGGCTTTTAAAATGACACAAGGTTTCAGTGTCACATGGTTATGAACAAAACCATCATTTCTTCTAGGCTTGCCGTTTGTTCTTTATATAGGTTCTAACTGGAATTTGAGTGATGGACAGAAAAAAAAGATTTTTGATTTGATGAGTATGTGTAAGGTTTCTTTTTATCAACATCTGAAGCAAACTGAGCAAAAGAACGATGAATTTGTTTTATTTTTTGCCAGAAAGGTATGCCTTGGTGACAATTTAAACTTTGGACTTGTGAAAATAATTCCATCTATTGCATTTATGTGAGACCTGTCTAAATTAATAATAAAACAGACCTGCATTATATCCTTTAACAGTTTTGTATTGACTATTTTTGTTGAGTTGTTTTTCCTTCCACCATAAGGTTTTGGTTTCCCCACACTCGTGTCCATGCAGGTGACAGATTCCTGAAAAGCAAGCAAAAGTGGTGCTGAGTTTTATCCTTAATAACTAATCAACCTTAAATCTAAAAAGGCGTCCTTGTATTCAAGAGTTGAATGCATGGTATCAAGTTCACCCAGCTTCTTGTTAATTCGCATAGTCCTGCTGCTACAATGTTTAATTGTTGCTGAATGTCTGCTTTCTGAATTATGCATATGATTAATAAAACTGTTCCAACTCTTCTGTTCCCGCTTCTGTTTACAGGATGTGACGCCTTGCCTTTAACAATCTACTGTTTCTCCTTAACATGTGACTGTCATCATTGATGTTACAATGTCCTGAAGTAGACACATAAAATGGAAAGGTATTAGACAGGTATGTATGTATGTCTAATTATTGTCACCCTCTTAAAATAAGTAATATTTTCAAGTTTTTCAAAAAACAGAAAAATATCGTCACCCTCTTAAAATAAGTCATATTTTCAAGTTTTTCAAAAAACAGAAAAAAAATATAGATTATATGATTTTTAGCCAAAAAAGTTTTTTGTCATAATGGCCATTGTTGTGAGAAGAATGTGAAGAAGGGTACAGCCATGTTGCATTGTTGTATTTTTTCCAGACTAGACTAGTGTTTGCAGTATATTGTGATAACAAACTGACCCACATAATATCAGTGCATTTTACATTTATTTTTTTTTTCTATTTTCATCTCTATTTAAACACAGACTGTACATTGCTGCACATCTGAATTGTGAATCCCAAAGCCAAACCTATTTGACCCCCTCCAACATCTAATTTTAGTCAACAATTTTAATCTGTACTTCTAAAGTGTATACAGAGTATACTGTTATCATGTTTTGAGGTACTTTTGTAGAAAGCCCACTAGATGGCGATATTAAGGCACTGAGATGTGAGATGAGTAAATTGTTGCACATCTAAAATAAATCCACTGAAAGGACCATCTCTAAAACCATCACTGAAACAAACAATTGCATTTGAATTATCCACTTGTATATAAAGCACATATTGCACCATTTTATTTATGGCTTTCAGTGAGACAGCTTATACTTAACAAAAAATAATAATGTCATAAAAACATTTACAAAAGTATGCATTGGCATAAACATTCCCCCTTTATACAAAGGAATATGACACAAAATTAACACAAACTCCACAACATGGTCTTCAGTGACCAGTTATAAAAGAGTCCCTACAATTAAGGCATAAAATGCACATTTTAAGGCCAATTGTGGCCCGGTTAAGTCACAGTGTGTATGGCCACACGATGGTGGCGATAAATCTTATCTACTTTTTACAATCTCTCTCAAGGGAGAACAATCACATAAAATATGACCAAAAAAAATCTGTTTAAATTAGTCCTTCCACGTTTCAACGCCACGATTCTTCCTGATGTGTTGTCGACATGCTCGGTGCCTCAGGTCCTGTCCATGTTTGCGCACACGTTCCTGCGTGTTGTATCACATTTCATGTTGGGTCCTCTTCTCACTGGCAGCACAGCGGTGCCACATCCTCTGCAGCTGAGGGGAAGAGCCTCATGGCCTCCCTGGAGGACTTGGTGTAGCCATTATGGAAAATCAAGGCCTTCTTCACTGCGAAGAAGGAGACCGTCTTGTCCCACACGTCAGAGCTGGACACCCCAGTGTAGAGTTGGCTCTCGAGGGCTGAGCGGAGCCTCACCGCCCTGTCGGTGCATTTCCTTTCAAAAGTCATCATTTTACACATGCTGAGGAAGAGAAGCAGAACATCAATCAAACCTTAATGTTAACTGTGCAGAAGAGATAGCAGTTTTAACCCTTACGGTTAAAGAATTGATAACTAAATACAACAAAACATTTCTTTCCTACACAATAATGGTTTTAAATAAAGCATTGTTTTCACGCACTATGGAGCAATTTCAACAACTAATGCTATGTCGAGAATCAATCTGTTTTCTGGATATTGCACAAAATTGCACAAAATTCTCTGAGAAGAACTAAATAAGGAAAAATATTGTAATGATCATAATGTTAGAACTATATAAATATTATATTCTATTCACCTATTCACAGAGGCATTAAACTCAAACCTAATGCAAACTTAATCTAAATATTACGACAGCCAAAAGAGAATTTGTTTTGATTCATTTCAACCTTTCACATATCATTTTAATCTGGACATTCATCATTTTCAGTCATTATCAGTTATTATGATAATAAATGAGACTTGAATCAAGTCACTGTGTTATCAACAATACAAATTCATTGTCCTGATAATCCAAAACATCTTAGTCTTCCTGACCAAAGAGCTAACGGCCAATGACCAAACAAACATTTTAAAGAAGAAAATCATAAGATCAGAGAAGTTAAATCGTTTTTTCACTATGTGAGCTTACGTTGTGTGCTGATCCTTCATGTTGAATGTGATCCGATGGCATCCAGTCAGTCCAGGTCTGTGTTGGACGCGAGGGGTTCCAGCTTATGATATGACCAAGATTCCCAACTCTTTTATACTTAAACCCACTTTCCCATCGATTTAATTCGATGCTGGTTCTCACAGTGGTTGGCCAATCACAAAGCAGCGTTATGACAATAGAATGTGAATGAATTAGTTGGATTCATGGGGTACAATGGCCCCAAACCAAACAAACAGGTGGGAGGGGCCCTTTGCTTGCCCCTTTTTGCTCAGCTGATGTGCTCCAACAAGGGAGATCTCTTGGTTATTGTATGGACTGGGAGTGATATGTGGTGGGAACTCGGAGGAGAAACATCTGCCTGAAGATGACCTGCGAGGAGTAGGAGGGAGTCCATTCAGGAGAACTTTCTCATGGTGCAACGTGGTGCACACAGATGTTAGGTTTAAGAGATGAGAATGAGAATGGCTCTCAGAGATGATCCAATGAGCTCTCAGCTTCCAAATGTAGAGGTGCTGCTTATAAGAGATGACTCAATCACAGCTGCCACTAGACTCCTAAGTTATTCCTTATGTTTGCTGTGTTTGTTCCTGTTGCTATCTGTACTGTTAATCTAGATAGATAGATACCTAGATGGATGGATGGATGGATGGATGGATGGATGGATGGATGGATAGATAGATAGATAGATAGATAGATAGATAGATAGATAGATAGATAGATAGATAGATAGATAGATAGATAGATAGATAGATAGATAGATAGATTACAAGCAATATAAAAATCTCACACAGTAAATAATATTTATTCTGTTTCCTTCAGAAAACATCAAACTTTATATTCAAAGTTTTATAG
Organism: Trinectes maculatus; assembly: GCA_016785345.1. Classification (NCBI taxonomy): domain Eukaryota; kingdom Metazoa; phylum Chordata; class Actinopteri; order Pleuronectiformes; family Achiridae; genus Trinectes; species Trinectes maculatus. The sequence continues at coordinate 293,282 of JAFBJQ010003144.1, forward strand.
ACCCCACCACCACCACACACACAATTCTAACTTATTTAACTTTCTGTCTCCATTTAAGCCTCTCCAATTCTCACGGTGAGCGTCTCCCATGCTTGACTGGCTGACAATAGCGTACGATCCGTCCAGATGGTGTGCCTGGGAGCCCTGATGACAGCCCTGTTCTTCCTGGGAGTGTGTGTGTTGGTAGAGGAAGGAGAGGGGGGGGGGTGTTTGGTCACTCAATCTTTGTTCGGTGGGGCACACTTCCTTTGTGCAGCCGGCCTCAGTGTCATTATCACTGAAGTGTGGGAAGCCCCGGACCACAGCAGCTCCCACGTTCCACACAGGCAGGAAGGGAGCGTGTGACTGAGACGTGGCCAGCAGCAGGCCAGTGTGTGTGTGTGTAGGAGTGTGTGTGTGTAGGAGTGTGTGAGGGTGTGATAGGGAGGGAAAGTAAGTGAGAGTGTGCCTGTATGTGGGGGGGCAGCCTGATGTGTGAACATGTGCTTGGAGTGTGGAGACTGTTTGGATGTTTACAGCTGTAACACTTTTCTTCTTTAACGCCTCAAATCGTGACATCAAATTACAGTGGAAAAGACTCAACTTCAAAAAGTAAAAGCAGAACCTCTAGCTCGAGACATTGTTTAAGTCATTCGATCAATTTATTGTGAAATGTTGGACCCATTATTTTAAAGTGTCAGCAAAAACCATCATATCATTATTTTTTTATTGGTAAAACTAACTGAATAATTGTTATTGTTGTAAAACTAGTGAGCACACGTGTGGTTAAATGAAGGAACTGCATTGAGTTCGACTGATCCAGTTTACAGGGAACAGACAAGGTGTCCAGGTGAACCAGGTTAACAGTGGCAGGTGTAATCAATCAGATTCGACTGACGGCTGCGTCTCACACATGCATCAAATCAAAGTCAATTTTATCCACAATTTCATGCGATTCCTCAGAAAATAAGGTGGATTTTTTTTTTTGGATCCCAACTGTTGCACAGCCGCCCCGCGCGGGAAGTCTGCCGTGTCAAAGTGGTGGAAGTGGCTGCATGTTGAGCTTTTCTAATGGCTGGCCCCCTGTAACACCCACGTGTGCCTGGTGGCGGAGTCACTTTGTGCTCAATTATGTGGCGGCGGAGATGACATGAGACGGCGGCGTGCTTCCCTCTGGGGTCACTACTTTCCCATATCAACACAAGCACCGGGTCAGTCTCCCAGCCCCACCCCACCCCCTCCTCCTCTCCACCCCCCCTCCACCCGGGGCTCTTTCTCTCGCAGTCTATTCCTCCACCTGCTCCCCGGAGACACACTCATTGTCCCCACGGCTATAAACACTTCATTGAGCATGTGGCAGCCCTGCGTTCCTCAAAGCCCTTCCCAGCGCTCCCATTGGCCGAGGGACTGTGAGAAACTCCAACAAGCCCAAGACCCACACATTCATATGGAGATTTGGGCGTATAAATACAGGACAGAGGCAGAGGAGAGGGCAGCTCAGATCCGACTGGCTCCTCACACTGAAGCAGGAACATCAGGAGGAACACCCTGAACACTCTCCAGCCATGGCACCCACTGTTATGGGACAAGCGAGTTACCATAAGGAACACCTGACTCCTGCTCATAAGGTAAACACTGTTTTTTTTTTGTTTTTTTATCGAGTCAAAGTTTATTTGTTAAGTATTAAAAAAATCAAGTGGACTCAATGACTAAATCGGTTTTTTTTTTGATTTCCTTCAGCTGAGAAAGCCGATGGTGGAGAAACTGCGCCGAGACCGTATCAACACCAGCATTGAGCAGCTGAAGTCCCTGCTGGGTCCGGAGTTCCTCAGGCAGCAGCCAGACTCCAAGCAGGAGAAAGCAGACATCTTGGAGATGGCTGTGTCCTACCTGAGAAGCTGGCAGCAGCAGAAGCAGCATCATCATCATCATCAGCAGCAGCAGCAGCAGCAGCAGCAGATCGTCTTAACCTCTGGCCTGACAGTGGCCGGCGATGGCTACTCCCACTGCGTACAGGAGGCCATCAGCTTCCTGTCCCACTGTGAAGTCCAGACTCAGGCCCACAGGCGGCTGCTCAGCCACTTCCAGGGCCTGCAGGTGTCCAGCAGGACCAACCCCAGTCCCTGCAGCCCCTCACCGCCCGCCTCTCCTCTCCATCAGGTTGGCTCTGGCAAGGGAGCGAGCCAGGCCGGCTGCGGTCTGTGGAGACCATGGTAGATGGAGGCAGCTTCACGCAGCGAGACAGAGAACTAAGTCTGTGAACGTCATGGACAGAAAAGTTGAAGGCTATATCAAGTCTTCTTGTCTTTTGCTTCCTTTGGCAGAAGAATCGATAATGTTGAGTGTGTCACTCATGGGGTTTTAACGCCCCGGTATTTCTCCTTCAGAAGGAGTAAAAAGGATTCTTACTAAATATATTCACCATGTGTATGTACATTATACTCTATGTCATTTAGAGTGTTGCCCCTAATTTTTCCTGTGCGGAAAAGCTGATCTTCAACTCTTGTTTGTTTTTCAAACGTCTCTGAATCATCTTGTTGTAAGACCCACACTGGGTGAAACCTGTTCCGAGTGTCTGTGACACTGTTCGAACCTTGTCTCACCTTTGATACTGTGTATCACCGACTCCATGTGACATAAATGGATCCCATGGATCCACTTCTTCTGTAAATCTTGTTATGATTGTGCTTAAAAGTGACTACATTTAAACCAGTGTTAGGCCTAAGTGTGAAGGCGCTTTATTGGTGAAATTGTAACTGGCAACAGTTCCGTTGTGATAATTGATGTATTCTTCTTCTTCGAATCACTGCCTTTTGTAAAGGCAACATTTTTTGTTGACATTATTCTTTGCTGAAAGAAAGTATTGAATTGCTTCTTTGAGAAGTTTGAAAAAAACTAATAAATGGAAAACTTAATGTTTTGCAAACAGAAATAATAGTGGTGTGGCGTTTTTATTATTATCGTTGGTGTTTTTGTCATCATTATTATATATCATAATGAATCCATTACCAGTAATGATTATATAATAATGATGATGATAAAATAATGATATATATAATGAATATCAACTTGTAAGTTGATAGTCAGGGGACAAAGTGAAATAGTTAATCGAAAAATAATTATATTAAAACTGTGATTTGTGCATATTGTTGAGCCGACCTTTGGTCTCATACACTAACGGGCTGAATTAAAATGCCATTCATTAATCAAAGTAAAAAGCAGGTAAAGTGTCATAATTTAGGAAACTCTCCTGAAGGCTTCTGTGAATCCAATTCCAGCAGGGAGTTTACACAGCAATGTACGCGCAGCAGTGTCATCAACACGTGTTGCTCAAGGGAACAATGGCAGCTGTTTGGGCAGTGCTGCAGATGTGCAAGTTCTCCCAATCCCTGTTATTAACTCTGTATGTTCACTTTGTAATAGTGATTTCGCAATTGCTTACATTTGAGAAAACTGCGTTTACACTTGTACAAAATATGGAAAAATAATATTTTTTCATTCTTAACGAGAAATAGTGTGTTGACATTTTTTGCACATTTTTTTTTGTTTTTTGCGCTTTGCCAACTGTCTTCTTTTGCTCAAGTGTAGTTCATAATATTAAAAAAATGTTTAGACATACTCTGGTTTGTTTGTAAAACTTTCTTTTTTCTTAACAATTAATAATTTTAATCGTTGTTGTCATAGCTTGACTTTATTTCAACAAAAATGATTTCTTCTTCTTCTTCTCTTATTTTTTACTTAATTTAACTACAGTTTCCAATTTTTATATATTTATTTTTTTGTGTGTCACACACTTTTTCCTTTCTCGATACAGTGTTTCCCACAGGGATCAATAACGTCTCATCTTTTCCGACCTTCCTGGTGCGCAGGTGTTTTGGAACACTGAAAACCTGGGGTGTGGCGACACCCCCGTCCCACTTATGTCACACGTCCCAATTCTGTTGTGGTGGCCGTGGCATGCTGTCGAGTGCTTGAATTATATCTCAAGTGCCATAGAAGTCAACTGTTTGTGTGTGCAGAAGATGTGGAGAATGTGGTATGCCCGGGACTTTCTCAGGGTCTAGTTGGCCGGGCCAGATGGTCTGGCTGAAGCATCCTCCCCTCCCCCTCCAACAAGAGATCAAACACCGTAGCTAATGTGATGTGTAACAAGACACACTTCTATTGTTCCCGTCTCAGGGCCAGTGAATAGGCCCCGAGTGTGGGAAACAGGAGATACCACACTCACAGAGAGATGGCTGATGGGAAGCCGCTCTGTGCCGCCGCAGGTCTGAGCGATGGCCGAGACTTTATGGCAGGAATTCAGAGGTCTCGGGCCGCTGGTGGGAGGGAAAGTCGTCTTCACACACACTTGTAGACAAAGACCCCCTGCAGCCGGGTAGTGCACACTAACTTTCAGTGGCGGCACAATTTCACACAAACACGTCGACAATGAAATCAGTGGCGAGGACGGATAATAAAGAAGCGCGAACGTGACTGGACAGACCGGCGCTCTCTGTGTTTTCAAATGCTGCAAGGAAAAGAGTAGTCAACAAAACGAATGTTTACAATGCTATATATATATATAATGATTCTAATCATCATAATAATAACAGGGATCGGAAATATAAAGAACCATGTAAACATAAACATAATATCAACAGGTCACAGACCTGCTCAGTAGTGTTTTTTAATGGACAAGCATGACTTCTTTGACTTAATGAAAACTTAAAGCATTTGTCCCGCCACTGTAAATGGTCGGCTGAACCAGTAAATTAAAAAAGTGAATGCAGAATAAAGGCAGGCAGACTGCTGTGTGCCAAGCAGTGAGGCCAGTTGACTTGATTTGTCCCAGATGGACCGGGACACAGAGTTGCTGTTTGTCCTGCAACAAAAGATCAATTAACATTCCCAGTGGAGCATTGAGGAGTGACGTGGCTTGTGTAGGTCATTTACCCTGATGATGGGGACTGGTGGGAAACTAGGGAGACGGGAATACTCACACTATGCTTGCAGGGCCGACTTCACATCTGGGGCCAACCGGGGATGGGGGCCCTCAGAGGCACACTGCCAGCCCTCTCATAATGCCATTAACTTGACACTAATTTGACACAGTTCACTTAGAACAGGGTCTGCAGACCCTTGTGAGAAGTAAGGCAAGAGCTTATAATTAAAGCCTGGTTTGAACTAAAGTCAACAGAGTTTTTTTTTTTTTACAAAAAAGGCCAAGTTTTAAACTTGGTGAGAGAGATTGCAAACTTTTTCTCTATGGGGCATGTGATCAACACAGGGCAGTAAAGTCTAGAAAATTTTAAACACATCAATTTTAGGACAACATACTATGTGATGTCGTTTTTGTCAATTTTTCAACCACATGTTATTGTCATACCAGCCATATGTATAAGTCAATGCCTTAGTCTAATCTGTTTTAGTTGTCTCGTGTTTTTTCCTTTAGTCTTTTTGTGTCACTTCCTGTTTTATTTTTGTAGCACTTCCTGTTTGTAGTGGTTTAGAACAACTTACTTTTGCCCTTTCTTCTCTTTCCCGCCATTAGCGATTACACGCCCCCCCCCCCCCGTCCCTGATTTTTTAAACAGCAAGAGGAGCCTTCAGCAGCCTCATTCATCCTCATGTTCAATCAGCTCTCAGACTTTATATTCCCATACCTCAGCCCTTTCTCACACTATCTCCAAATCCTACATGTGTGCGTTCAGCAAAGCCTCCTGCCACTGAATACCATGAATACCTTAAAGTGCTGACTTGTTTGCCTTATAGTTTTTAAATTCAAATTTGGCTGGTGAAACACATATTACTTATACTGCTCCTAGAGTAAGCAGTAAACAAAGCCCAATATGATAATACATATGTATATTTTATGTTAGTATTAATCTATGAGGTTGTTTGTAGATCTTCCATGTGTATTAGGGCTGAATGACTACAGGTTACCTGCAGGGATCTAAAGCACTAAGCAGCAGTACACGTCAGTGCAATAGGTGGACAATGAAACTTTTAACCTGCAGCCACTATTTGACATTGATACATTTTCTACCTACTCCCTTTTCCTGCCCCCCTCCTCCACCCCCCCGATTTTAAACAGGATTTAGTGCAACAGCATTGACCCTGCAAAAAATCACCTGTTCCAATTCCATTTTCAAGTGCTCACATGCTCCTGCCTGTGCACCAAACTGCTGTTTGAGGAAGGGCAGCTGTCTTTTAAAGACAAAATTAAAGCCTTGGGTTTATATTGTTTTACTGCAGTGAAGCATTTGGTCCTTTTTAATTGCACCGACCCCCTTTGAAGATGTCCACTTCTATGTGGATCACATCTTCTTCTTCCTTCTACTGCACATCCCAAAAGTATCGTTTCGACGTGGTACATTTTCGAATGACGGCTTGACAAGGAGTTAATTACCTGTTGCTTATCTTGGGAAACATGCCTCGCATAGATACAGGCCCTATGAGTTATTGACATTTACCATTGTTGTGCTGGGAGTCCCACTGGTCAGAGTGTGGGAACCCCAGCCCTGCCTGAAACACATGGCTTTGTTATGCTAATCACACAGTATAAAATGGGGAAGAGCTCCTCCAGGCACACCAGAGCTTACACTGCTATCCAGAAGAAGCTGTCCACCTCACCTGCACAGACATGGCTCCCTGCCCCACAAACTATACCTCCATCCCCCACATGAAGATTTCTATGAAAGACAACATCAAAGTGAGTACCTGTCGGGATTTTGATGATTTTTTTTTTCCTTCAGCTTCTACAGAGGAAAAATGCGGTTGTTTATTTTCGACTCGACACAATTTAACCAGCTATCTCCTCTTCCACAGCTGAGAAAACCGGCCGTGGAGAAAATGCGCAGAGATCGCATCAACAGCTGCATCGAGCAGCTTAAGATCATCCTGGAGAAAGAGTTCCACAAGCAGGAGCCCAACTCCAAACTCGAAAAAGCCGACATCCTGGAGATGACGGTGAGCTTCCTGAGGCAGCAGCTGCGGCCGAGCCTCGGACAGAGCGACTATCACCAGGGCTACTCTCACTGCTGGAGGGACTCATTGCACTTCCTCTCCGCAGACTCCAACACAGAGGCCTCTGTTGCTTCTCTGCGGGGCCTTCAGCAGCAGGAGCAGCAACACCATCAGCTTCAGAGAGCCAGCAGGTCCCCCTCAGTCTGCTCCAGCCTCAGGCCCACCACACTACAGGACAGCAGCAGCAGCAGCAGCAGCAGAGGCCCAGTGTGGAGGCCCTGGTAGAGACTGTATCACACAGACACTGAGACCTGAGGGAATCGTCCTCCTCCCTCATTATGTAGGAAATAATTTTCCGGCCTGCTCATTTATGATGGGTTTACTTATTGTCGCATCACATTGATGGACAAGTAGTAAAAGCAAAAGCTCTCGTTTATTTGAAGATCGTCCTCTGCTTTGATTTTGATCTGTTTGCTTTTACCTTGCGTTTAAAGCTGGAGGTTGATTTTGAGTGATGATGGTTTGGTGAAATCCAGTTTACTCCAGTGGAGTTTTTTTTCCCACCCCCCCTTTAGACTGCTTGATGTAACAGGACCGACAGTATACTGTAAAGCTGCCATACTGTGTTCTACTGACAGCTGCTGTTGAGAATATTTCTCTTCTGTTTTGAATGATCTATGGCAAATTGTATTGATGAGAATGATGATGCATGGGTTAATGTATGTGTGAGAAAGTGGATGTATATTTCAACTTTTTTTTTTCTTTCCAGATGTTGATCTGGCTGTTTTTGGCTCTTAAAACATATTTTTAACATTTGTATGACAATTTAATAATAAAAAGATACAATCACTTAAAAAGTAAAGCTGGTTCCAGAGTTTTATCTAATTTTTAAAATCTCCTGGCCACTTCTCATACTGAAACTCCAAAGAGAGTGAGAGTGTGCTTTATGTATGATGAAAAAAATACTTAAAGACACACTCACCTGTTCCCCTTTAGACTTAACGCCTTACAGAAAAATGACAGTATCTATCTATATGTTATTATTCAAGTGGCTATAAACCATGTTAAATCCAGCCACGTGCACACACACATTCTTGTTTCATCTGCTGACATATTGCGTTCCCTCAACCAGAACAATATCACGACAAATCTTTGTCGTCCGACTATGGGCACTATGGGACAATGGGCATCTTCAGGTGAATGGCTGCACCTGGTTAGAAAAGCCATGCAGCCACACACACACCACACACAAAAACCACAAACACACACCTTTACCTTTACTGTAACCTAACCCTGCTGTAACCTGAATCCCAAAGCACAGCCATTAATCCACACGTTGGGGCCACACTTTGTGTCCCTACAGTGACACAAACTCCCCACGGGTGTCTTCAGGTTAAAGTCTTCACCTGGATTTAAGCACGCACACAGACAAACCACACACACGCGTGCGTGTGTGAACCCCCCCGCCCCCACACACACACTCTCACACACACAGTCACAGTGCTGATGTTGGCTGTTGTTTGAGAGGAGAGATAAAAAGGCCTTTTGTGGCTGAGAGGTCAGAGCTATTGACCAGTAGATGTGTGAGTATAGTCTGAGCTCGGCTTTCCCACACTCTCTGTCCACTCACGGCTTAATACACTCAGTCAACAGTGGAAGTGTGCCGTAGGGGAAACAAGCAGGACTTTTATTGTCAGCACTCCACGCACCAATAAAAGGGTTTTAGGAGTTTTATATTATATATTTATATTTATATTATTACAGTTAGAGCGCAGACATTAATAAATAAATAAAATTCATCTTTAAACATGTTTACATAGATGTTTACATATATCCTATAGGATACATAGGATAATTATTCAGAATATGCTACAAAACACATTGCTGTCCAGACATACACACCAGAAAATTAAACTATTTGCAGAACCATATTTACCCATATTTTAAATTTTTTATATTCTGCTTCATTTGCTTTTATTTGTGTGCTCTTTAAAAAAAACGTCCTGTATTGCAACCCTGGTAAACCAGTTTCATGCAGGATCAATAGAGTTATTCTTGTTCTTAAACAGAGTGGAGCTTCGTGTTTCATTCTCATTTTTTGTTCCTTTTTAAATTTAATTTATAGTCATAATTAATTAATTTACACTTTCATTGCATTTCCGAGTGCAAGCGATGCATCTTGTCTTTAATTGCTCCATGGGGTCACATCAGGAGCTGCCTGTTACTGATGTGTAACTGGAGTGTGTGATAAGCAGCAGCCCCTGATAAGAGAGTGACAGCATATCATTCACAGTCTGATATATATCTTGGGAATGGTTTTATCTCTACACTCAGCTTGTGGTTGTTTCACCTCTGAGTTATTGATGTGTGTCCTATTGTTACCGCATTCAGCCCTGCCTAAATCCCACGGCTGTGTTATGCTAATATCGCCTTGTAAAATTTAGGGTGGCTCCCGACACACACACACACACACATACACACACACGCACACACACACACACACACACACACACACACAGTGACATCAGTCCTCACAGTGTCATCACAGATGACTCCATCAGCATCTCCTCTGTCCAACTCTACAGGCTCTCAGAGAAGCACAGACCCAATTTCTTTTGTATTGCTCCAAAATGAGTTAACATATATTCGCTAACTGATTGAAAGTGTGTTAGTGATAAAGGATATTTATATACTTTATTTAAATATAACTGAAAAGTCTTGATATTAAGTGACAAAAACAATAAAGGCAACACACAGAGCACAGAGAAAAAAAACAAGATGGTGACAGACAAGAGGAGAATGGTAAACTCTGGCCCCTGCTTCTTGGCCCATTTGTCATAGGCTGGTGGCAGCTTGGATGCAAATTTAAAAATGCAGACAACCTGGATGGCGCCAGAGGAGACGGCTGGCCAAAACGGCACAAAGGGCTCATGGTGGCATGGTGACAGTCAGGGCTGCCAGCATCAGGAGGCAGGTGCGACCACCAGCAGACTTGGCCACAGGCGTGATCAGGTTAAGCAGGAGGATTCATGCAGGGCCGAGGGTCAGGATGGTCCTGTTGAGACACTGATCACTGCTCGGGGGAGCCCACTGCTCTGGCAGACATGGCTGGCATAAGGTAGGTTCTGAGGAGAAAACACAATATATGTAGAAGAGAATAAATTTGATGTAAATCCGAGCTGGATTTTGTCCTGATTTTATTTTGGAACATAAATGTTAGACACAGGGTCTCATCTTTACTATTAAGTCACTTTTGCTCTGGCATCAGCACTATACGTTAGTATTACGCGCCATCTGCTGGTCAGTCTGACACACAACAACTCAGCTGAGAGCTCAGCGCTGGGGAGAGAGAGAGGTTGGAGAGAGAGGTAGAGAGAGCGCTAGCGACTTCCGGTTTGCGTTTGTTTACATGCTAACTGTACGCGTGACATTGGATAAAATATGTGGAAACATGACCTGTTGTGGCTCAAAAGAGACAACATTATAATACCACTGCCTTCTACTACTGAGGGATGAGATGACGACATGAAAAAGTGGCCAAAATAACGTACAATAGCATACGTAGCTACTTTCTGGACTCTTTGGTTGATTCAGACAGTGAGGCGATGTACAAACTCAAAAGCTCCGAGGCTTATCAGTATTTACTCAGCAACAAGGTACGTCGTGTTTTTGTTCAAAATATTGTAATATTGTGTGTGTGTGTGTGTGTGTGTGTGTAGTACATTTTTTACATTTGTCATATACATTTTTTTATATTTGCTGTTTTTATATTTTTTTCTTGATTCTTTTGTAGTATCTTTGCTGTTTTTGTCAAAAAAAAATTTTTTTTGAAAAATGTCCGAAACGTTGAAAAAAACGTCATAGTATAGTATGGCTTTGAAAATTTTGTCAAAAATGTTTTTTTTAAATGTCTGAAACGTTGAAAAAATGTCATAGTATAGTATGGCGTTTAAATTTTTGTCAAAACATTTTTTGGTGAAAAAAAAGTTTTTTTTCGAAAAAGGTCCGAAACGTTCAAAACTGTCATAGTACAGTAAGGCTCTGAAAAATTTGTCAAAATATTTTTGTAGAATTTTTTTTGAAAAATGTTTGAAATGCCGTTAGACTGAAGATCTGAAGGTCCCTGGTTCAATCCTGGGTTTCGGCAGAGGCGTGTGGGATAGTAAAGGTGTTTCTTCTTCTTGTAGAAAAATAAAACATCGAAGATTTTATTTAAGACATTTACTGCTCAAAACATTTATTTTTGAAAATGTCCGAAATCTTGAAAAATATCATAGTTTTTAAGGCCGTCATAGTATAGTAAAACGTTGAAAATTTTGTCAAAACATTTTTTGGTGAAAAAAAAGTTTTTTTCAAAAGAGGTCCAAAACGTTCAAAAAATGTCGTAGTATAGTAAGGCCCTGAAAATTTTGTCAAAATATTTTGTGTAGAATTTTTTTTTTGGAAAAACGTTTGAAACGTCGAAAAATGTCATTATAGTAAAGCATCAAAAATTTTGTTAAAAAAATTTTTTTTGAAAAATGTCCGAAACGTGAAAAAAACATCATAGTATAGTATGGCGTTGAAAATTTTGTCAA
>JAFBJQ010003149.1:0-67437 GCA_016785345.1 Trinectes maculatus
CATCACTTGTCTGTCAGGATTTGTCAAGTTGCTAGTATTATACTTACTGCCGTGTTGCTCATCTGAACAACAACAAGTTGATGGTGTTGTTTTGGATGGATCAAAACTGAATATATGTTGTATTATTTTTAATATAATTATTATTTATATAATCATCATGCAAAGTCCACATTCAAATGGGGTTATCTTCTTGCTCTTAACCACAACATCACCATCCCAAATCTAAGGAAATACAGTTAAATATGATGAACAAATTATCCAGAATTTTCTATTTTACATTCGATTTTAGATTTACATTTTTAGATCGAGATTAACACGAGCAAATATTACACCAAATAATACGTTTAAAAGTTTGAAGTGAAGTGCTGATTTTTGGAACAGTGAACTGTAAAAACTGTGAATCGACAAGTACAATCATACAATCACAGCTGACAGAAAATATGTTATACACAGTCTCCCACAAGTAGTCACCATTAAAGGAAAAGTCCAAATATTGATATACTGACACACTCTGTAATCTTCAATTGATAGAAACAGCTTACTCCACAGAGGTAACTTCAACCTTACAAACCTATCGAAGTCTGCACTAGGTTTATATATTCTGGCTGATTTGACCTGTATACTTTATTGACTCTTCACTGCCAATGGGAGACAACCAGCAATCAATAACTTAAATATTAAGTTTTAGGAATCAGAAACTAACACAAGATTTAAACAATAAAAACAAACCCTTGTTTCCTTATCTCACTGCAGAAAGAAATTAATATTCACTTTAACTGTTGTGCGTTCTCCAGTCAGCTGTCGAGTATTGCCCAGCAAGGGCCATCACACAGGGACATTTCAAAGCTTTTGTGGTGATGTAAGTGGAGTCATCCTTGCACTCACAGCACAAGAGTGAATGCAGGATGCAAAGTTGCAGCCGAACAATTGCTTTTGCTGGGCTGAGACTTTGCATTCCAACCCAGCAATAGCTTTTAGGTTCCATTTTAATTATCCTGTTGGTGTGTGATTTTTGGTCATGTGCCATGGACTTGCCACCAACCCCTGGGTCGATGACAGAGTACTGATGCCACCAGTATTTTACAATCTGACGCTACTAAAGCCTTCGCTTTAGATGATCACATTTCAGATTGTGGTCCTGCACTCTGTGCCACATAAGATACAGAGAGGCTGGAAGGAATCTGTGTACCAATAAAATATCTTTATAAAAGCAAGGATCTAAATGATCTAGTTTGCTGGAGGGGATGTGCATCCCTCCAGGCCTCATACCTATATGGGAACTGGGATCAAGTCCTGATTTGTGAAGACACATTCCCAAAGGAATCTGTGTACCAATAAAATATCTTTATAAAAGCAAGGATCTAAATTATCTAGTTTGCTGGAGGGGATGTGCATCCCTCCAGGCCTCATACCTATATGGGAACTGGGATCAAGTCCTGATTTGTGAAGACACATTCCCATGTAAACATCATCAATAGGGAGAATGGGAATGGAGTGGGACATATGGTATATGACTAAAGCTGTATAACCAGACAGGAGGAAGCCCCCACCAGAACAATAAGGTGGATACAACTCTGATTTATGCACTTGAACTGGGATAAAATACTTGCTACCTGATGATCTAATGGGCCCCACATTGTGGTTTAAATTGCCAGTAAAGAGGTGTTTGCTTCCATCATTGTCCTTGAGGCTTTGCAGATACTCGACCATGTTGTCTGTGTTGGCAAAAACATCATCATCACCATTTAGCAAGAAGTGAACTTTAGGACAGTTTCTTTCCATCCATTCAAGGAAGAGTATCTGCTTCAGTGTGAGGTTGTAGAACGTGTCTTTAAAGTCCCACTGGAGAATGTCATTGTGCTCACGTTGCTCCAGTTCAAGTAGTTTGTTCTGTCGCAGTTGTTCAAAACCAGATTCTGTTGTTCCTGAGATGAAAATCCTCTGGATCTTTACACCATTGTGTGACCTCTCTTTGGCCCAGGTTTTGCGCAGTACCTCTCTGCGTTCATAGTTCCCAGGAGAGCTTTTAATGACCAGCAGAAGGAAGACATCAGAAGATTTATGAGCTCCTCCACATTTGTCAGGAATGTCTAGTAGGATGGGGAAATGGCGACAATGTTGATAATAAAGAAAGTCTTTTATATTTTCAGGAAGAGAGTTGAAGCCTGTGATGTTGGTAGCGGACACATTTCGTTGACATCTTGGCCAGGAGTATACATAAGACATCTTTGTGGTGGGTGCCCTTATACAACTGCCTTCCCCGTGTCTCACATTAGACCTCTCTTTGGCCCAGGTTTTGCGCAGTACCTCTCTGCGTTCATAGTTCCCAGGAGAGCTTTTAATGACCAGCAGAAGGAAGACATCAGAAGATTTATGAGCTCCTCCACATTTGTCAGGAATGTCTAGTAGGATGGGGAAATGGCGACAATGTTGATAATAAAGAAAGTCTTTTATATTTTCAGGAAGAGAGTTGAAGCCTGTGATGTTGGTAGCGGACACATTTCGTTGACATCTTGGCCAGGAGTATACATAAGACATCTTTGTGGTGGGTGCCCTTATACAACTGCCCTCCTCGTGTCTCACATTATTTGGGGAGTGGGGCATTATATGGTGGCTGAAATCATTGAAGCGATGGAGGACCAACAGAATAATAACCACCAGCAGCAGGAATCTTCTGATTTTTCTGATGCTTCTCATCCTTGAAACTGTAGTGAAGAGAGAAAAGTTTTCTCATTGTTTTAGGATGACCTATATTCATTCAAATAACGATCTAGATATTAATTACATAAGACAGTTCCAGACATCATCTGACCTGCATACAGTACAGCCACTGTAACACTATTTAAGTTTAACAGAGAGAAATGTGCAAAACCATAATCTCAGATTTGTAATGTCAGCCCCGTTGAAAGTAAATAATCACCTGACCCTTAACAGAACCAGATATTGCTCAAAAAGTAGTGGACACTCTTTCTTAAATCTTCAACACTGGTGCAATTTATTATTCACATCATGACATTTTAAATTTTTTAATCTTTTATCTATCGCTTATTCTTCGAAGACTCTGTAGGAGCTGAAGTCAGTCACAGCTGACTCTGGGTGAGATGCAGGATACAGGATAGGTCGCCAGTCTATCACACATCAACATACAGAGACAAACAATCACCACATCTACACCAATGTTCCCTCTAAGCTGCGCGCTTGCGCAATCGCGCACTGCTTGCACATTCTCAGCGCACAAGAAAATCAATGCCGTGCATAAAATAAAATTCAACATAAACGTATTAATTAATATCTAATATTAGACCTAATCTAATCTAATTAATTAGACCAATAATATTGTTTTCTGCACCATTTTGCAACGTAACTCAGTGAGTGACAGGTGTCCACCCAATGATACGATACAGTTCACTTACGCTATAGGCAGCCAATCACAGCCTTGACAGTGCTTGTCTATCTGCCCTGCCCATACGCGCCATGCAGGCTAGCTAGCTAACAACAACTCACACATGAACAAGATTGTTGTCTTTTTCATTTTAAGTGGGCAAAATCACTTATAGTAAAAGTAAACTAATGAAAATTGCTGCTGTAATTTGATTCTTTTAATAAGCCATGTAACTTGCTATGATCCAAGGTTTTGAACAGGTGTAATACTGGTGTGTGGCCACAGCGTGTGCATCTGATGTTGCTCACAGTGGTCCTCGGTGTGCTCAGGGAGCTTGTGTGTTTGCGCAGACACATGAACAATTAGAGGGAACATTGATCTACACCTTCACATCTTTAATTTAAGAGTTTAATTTAGAGCCTCCAGTTGACCTAAATCCAATATGCATGCCATTGGAGGAAGCTGCAGTAACCAGCCAAAACCCCACACAGACGGATATAGGTATGTTGTGTGACAAATGGTGACAGTGTTTGGAGACATAAAAAACTTTCTGCAAAACCAATTCCAAGTCTTGTTTCATCTGCACTTTGGTCATATTTCACATTCACAACCAATCATATGGAGCCAAAGTCCTGCTATAAACCTGCTAGCAAAGAAAACATGTTTCCCAAATGGCATACAATTCATGTACAGACACTGTGTGTTTTGCACAAAGAGAACATCAATTTCGCAAATGTAGAAAACTACCTACACAATACATTTTGAATTAAGTACACTTACCTTTGAGTACAAATTGTTTTCCTAACAATAACACAAAAATACACGATTGCAAGACAAGATCACTTTGTGACTTTTTGTCTGTAAGTACATACATTTCAAGTTCAAGTAAATTCAGAAAAGAACAACAGCTGAGTGAATATAAAGATAACCGTAGACGACTGCTCATTTTGATAAGAGTGGCTAACAGAGGCTATATGTCATCTTTTTGTTTTTGAGGTAAAAAATGTGTTTTCTTCATGCTTACCGCACATTACATTTTACTGATTAGTTTGAAAGCAAACCATAGTCTGTCCCCAAAATACAAACCAGAATGAGTGACCTGTTTACTGCTTTTAACCTTTGCCAAAACTCTTTATAAACTCTCCTTTACAAAGGCTATAAAAAGACATTTATTCTTATGATGTTGCTATTGCTTATAAGTTGCTATGGAGCCCACGAAGGGCATGGAGGAAAAAAAATAAAAACAACTTTCTTGTGCGCACAAGTAATGTTCTCATGCGCACGAGAAACTATTTTACGTGCACACTATAGTACTCCTGTTTTCTTTATTGTGTGAATGCTGAAAGCAAGCAATTTTTTCACAATGCCTCTCGAAGCAGCAACAGGCACCTTGTGAAGCCTCATTCACTCTCATGTTAAATCTGGTCTCTGACGGCAGCCTCTGAGACACACGTAGGTCATTTTTAAAACTGCCATTTCTCAGCCATCTTTCACACTCTCTACACAAATTGTACACAAAACCAGCTTGTTTGCCAGCTGGGGTTTCCTGCATTTTCCACTCTGTCTCTGTCTCAGGCAGAGTTACACAGCCAATCAGTGATGACTTGATTTGATTCACCTGTTCAACTGTCACCACTGACATCAGCCACTCTAGCTGCTCTGCCTTTCCCCACTTTGTGTTCATTCTGCTTCTTCTCCTGTGGCTGCCCCATCTTCGCCTCACAGTGACAATTTATAGCTTATGTTGGAGCAACACATTTCCCCTCTCACACTGTGTGCTTACTGTGGCAGTAGGGCTTACAGTTTATTCACAGTGTCTCTCTAAGCATCAACAGGCACCTTCTGCAGCCTCATTCACTCCCATGTTAAATTTTGTCACAGACTTCAGCCTCACAGACCTAAATAGGTGCTTTTTTAAACTGTCAGATCTCAGCATCCATCACACTATCTACACAAATGATACATGCATGTGCTCAGCAACGCCTCCTGTTGCTAAATATCAAAACATTACTACTGTGATGTACAGTAGCAACCTGAATTTACACTGTAAATTCCTGCCTTTCTCATACTGATCCTCACTCTGTCTCTGTCTCAGATGGAGGAACACTGTCATCTAGTGGTCATTTGTTCTAGCTCCCACATATTTCACCTGTCCTTTTTTTCTGTCAGCTTTCGATGTTCTGCTTTTCTGCTGCTTCACAATAATTTCTGCTATTTTAAATATACTTTATACAAGTCTGACTAAAATTCTGCCTTTTGTGCTGTTACATTGCTATTCCGCTTTCTACTATTTGTTTAATTTACAATCCTGCTGTCATACTAATTCAGCAGTTATAAATCCAGCAATTTAGAACTCATTTGGGAAATACAAATTGAAATACTGTAGCGTACACATTGTGTAAATCTAGCTTGTCTGCCAGGGAGTTTTCCTTCCTTTGCTATCTACACAAATCTTTTATGTGTGTGCTCAGCAAAGCCTACTTCCTGTCCCACACTGATCCCCACTTCCACTCTATCTCAAACAGAGTTTATCAGCCCGTATTGCTGTCTTACATAGAGTTAGACTAACACTCACATTACAGGCAGTGGTGGTCAAGTAGCTAGAGAGGAGAGCTTGTTACTGAGTAGTTTCTGGTTCAAACCCCCTTCAGACCCTTCAGATCCATCTTGCTTACTATTATTTATTTTAACTTGAGTCACTACATCTGCTACTTTTACACTGACACTTCTACTAACTACTTACTTGCCAACTACTATTTTTACTTTCTTCAATAGTCACTACTTCTACTACTTTTACACTGACACTACAACTAACTACTTGGTTGCTACTTATTTTACTTTCTACTGTATTTACTACTTCTACTATTTTTTTACATACTAACTACTTACTTGCTTATCACTATTTGTACTTTCGACTACACTCAGTTCTATGACACTTAACAATCATCTGAATACCTGCTAATTCAGCGGACCTTCAGCTCGCTTTAGCTCCTGTTTTCAGCTTGTTCAGCAGAGTTTTGCTGCATTTTCAGCACAGCTTTCAGCATTCACACACATTTTCTTCAAAAAATGCACTAATTTTTTTTTCTTTGTTCTTTACCTTTAATTGTTACAGGTTGTGTGGCTAACTTTCCCGGCAGCAGACGACACACACCAATCAGTCCAGTCACCTACTCAACCTCTCCATATAATGACTAGTCTGACCACTTCTTCCTTACGAGAGAATTATATTCTCTGTGGTACTTTGCTGAGCCTTAACTATGAGCTGCTAGTAAGTCTGTTCCTTTGTGCCTTAGTTGTTACTTACCTTGGATCTCCTTTGTTCTCAGTTTGCCCCAGTGCCTGTCTGCCTGCCTGTGGTGAATATGGCCATTGCTTCCTTTTTGTTTGTTTTTCATTCTTTGTTATTATTAAAGAGACTGATATTTTTTGTTTAAGTCTGTCTTCGACTCTGCTTTGGTCTGCAGGTCTAAATCACTGCCCCATGCACTTCAATGTGTTGTAGTTCATCAGCAGTGGCTAGGTTTAACTTTAGACAAGAGTTGCCTTTGTTTTTAATTCAAGTTACCACCATTAGACCTGTCAGTACAGAACTCTCAGACCATTGGACACTGGTCACCTAAAAGTACCTAACATGATTACAGGTAAATGTGGACCTCAAGTTGACCTCTAAGACTATGGCCCTATAATGCAATCTTTTAACTTTTAATACCTGTGGCGCATTCACTGGGTGCGTGCACTGGGAAGTTACCAAAAGTCACAGCCCATGATTCCGGTAAATAGTAAAGAGTTAAAGCATGTTTAATGCTATTGGTACATTTATGTACAAACACTGGCTCTGGTCTACCACAATGCATATTTGCTGCTGGTCACAGCTTTCAGAATGAATCTGGACAGTGGTTGGCCAGAGGTAACCCGCTGGAGAACTACCAAGGCAGACAGTATTACTTTCTCAGAACTTAAAGTAAAGCTGTTCGTATTTATAATCATGATAATTTACAGCAGCAGAAAAAACATAATATGATGATAAAAAATGTCCAAAAATATATTTGTTCTATTACCAATTTCCATTGAACAACAAACTGAAGAACAAGATTGTTTTTCCATGCTGAGGTACATGATTGCTTTCTCATATACACTCACACATACAGTATGCGCACAACAGCATGAACACATTTAAACAGTGGTGAATCAACAGTAATAATACAGACATCTTGTTAGAGACTGAGGTTTTAAAGTGTAAAATGGTTTAAAGACACAAAAGTGAGAAAACATGTAATTACTTACACTTATTATTATTTACACTATTTTACAAAGCAATGATAGTGCAAACATTGTACAATGACTGTGAAGCCACCCAAAAATAAATAAAACCCTTCCTTTAACATAAATAGCATCTCTCAAAACTCCAACAGCAGACCAACAGAATTGTCGCTCAATTAGCACTAACAGATTGGTATCAACCAATGCATTTCATTGAGACTATCAAATATTACGAGGAGACTGGTTTTAAACGAGGCCTTTGACACTTGAATAAAACCAAACTTTTATGACACATTTATAATAACAAAACATATTTGCTTCCATTGTAGCCCATGCACTCAGAAAGCATCAACCTGCAACCAAAGAAGCCTTTTTCTCTTTACTCATGCATGTTCAGTATTGTACTGTCCCTGAACGACCTGTGTAGTATTTCTCCATTTAGTATATCATTAGAACCGAAGAGAATAGAAATTTTGGGGAATGACCTTTCTTCCAGTTAGTTGCCTATTTCTACACAGAAATATAAATTGATAATCATTTATTATGAATATTATTATCATTATGATAACAAAATATGTGTTGTGGAGAGGTAGTTCTGAGTACATATGCGTAAAAATTATTACCAATTCTCAAAGTGCAATACATACAAGGAAAAATGTCTACCTTTTGACTGCAAAGACAAATGTGTATTCTCAATTGATCATTTGGTAAATAAAATCCCAGATAATAGTGAAATCGATTCAGTCCGGATCAACATTCAACCCCATTTGAAACCCCATGGTAAAAGAAAAGCAGCAAATTCATACATTTAAGAAAAATTTGCAACATGCCACTTCATTTGTTGGGGATCAATTACCCAATTTAGCAACTGTTTATCTATCCTTTGGTTGTCTTGGAAACCTTCAGACTGTGACACAACTGACATGATGGAAACAGAGCAAGGCAAAATAGTTCATTTGTATTGATATTTAAATAACAAAGCATATTTGCTGCTGACTCTGGACAGTGGGCATCATGGCCAGAGGTAACCTGCTGTAGAACTACCAAAGCAGACAGTATTACTTTCTCAGAACTGAAAGCAGTGAGTAATTCAAGGATTTTACCCCAATTTGATCTCATACATTTACCCACATGACCAACCCCACGTCAACCAATGTCAGAGGATTTACCTCCAATGGTAGTTGGGACACAGCAGGGTGCTCAGTTCTTTTCCTGCTGTCTGGAGGCTGAGCTGCTCCAGGTGAAGTCCAGTCAGCTGACCATCTGTGTCACAATGTCTTCATTCACTGTCCAAGTCCAGCTTAAGGAGAGTTTCCTGCCAGCAGAGAAAACACAGCTCAGACAACAAGCTGCACACTGTAAGCCTTTAACCTAATGTGAGCCGCTCAAGCTGTGTGGATATGGGGAGCTACCATGGTGCTTCTTAAGAAAAGGTGATACAGATTTAGAACAAGAGAACCTATATAAACAACAAATCAAGCTCGAGCCTGGATTTCAATTCATTTGCCTGCCATCTTGAATTTAATAATAATTTATCAACCCCCCCTAGGGTAGCATGGGATGCCCCCAGTTGTGCCAGCTGACCATGGGGATATCTCAGGGTAGACTGTATCATTTTTTCCTCTGTGTTTTTGCACCCTGCAGCATCAGGTGAACCCAAGCAATACGACCTGAGCGTTAAAAGAAAATGCTGGACTTCCTTAAATAAAATGCCACCTCCCACTGAAGGTGACTTAAGGTGTCTGTTTCTGTTTATTGACACACTTCTCTTACTTTGCCGAGATATGAATTTGGATGGACCGGTGTCCTCGGGACGATGAGCGGATCCTGAGACTCTTTGAGGGAGAAAATCTGCACAGTGAGAGTCCTGGATGGTCTGATCTCCTCTCTGCACCACCACACAGTCAGTCCCACCAGCAGCAAACTGAGAAATACTACACACAAAATAATACAAAATAACGCACTGACAGAAAATTCATAAACATTTGATAAATAACTGCTAATATGTTAAAGGTCTGAATTTCTGTTCTGCTTAACAGCTTCTAAACCATGTAAATGCACAATACACAATACAACACACACAAACGGAGTTTCAGCATTGTGTTAAGAGTCTGATTTGATTCAGGAAACAATTTCTTACTGATGAGAGAGAGTATTCCAGCAAACGTCGGGTCCAACACACTTGATGCAGGAATTGTCTGGGAGATAGCAGGGATTTCCTGAGACTGATTTTGTCCCCTTTCCGGAATAAGGCAACTGAACTGTAGATTCTCAGAA
The DNA here is from genome assembly GCA_016785345.1 of Trinectes maculatus. Taxonomy (NCBI): domain Eukaryota; kingdom Metazoa; phylum Chordata; class Actinopteri; order Pleuronectiformes; family Achiridae; genus Trinectes; species Trinectes maculatus. The sequence goes on from JAFBJQ010003149.1 coordinate 9,923, forward strand.
AGCAGGTCGACAATGCACTTATGCTGGCACACCTGCCCGGGACGTCCACATACAGATGATCCTAAGAACCAGCAGAGTGCAGTCGGTTGTGAAGAATCAGTGAGTGTGAGGTTGACATAATCTGTTTATTTAATGCAATTTCCATGAAGTTTGTGCCTAAACACCAAACAATATGAATCAACACCATTATTTGAGAACACCGTGTGCAGAAGAAGAAATATTTCATTGGTCCTACCATCGGGTTGAAGAACAGGCTGAATGATGACCACGCCACCTGGTGAGGTTAGATTAGTCAGCAGTATCTGTAGCTGGCTGCCATTGTGCTTGTTTGCTCGGCAGATGGAGCTTGTGACCCCCTCACTCCAATATACAAAACCCTGAATCAGGACAGAGAAAGAGCCTTAGTCCACAATAATGAGTTTTACTGTTTTATCAGTTACAGTTTGAATGTAGGATTTTATGTTACATCCAGATTACTCAGTATAAGCCAGTGTTTACTCAGCCGTATTTAGTTTTATTTTAGATATCTATATTAACAGCCTAATCTCTCGATGTGAATCCCACTGAAATCCAAGTAAAGCATTTGGTTATGGAAGTACTGTATAAATAAGGTTATATAATAGAACAGTGATTGTTTTTCTTGTTTTCCACCTTGTTGTGTGCACTTGAGACGTAAAACCATTTCTCTATCTTGTGTAGGAGGATATGAGCAGATGAGAGCATTTTGAGGTTTTCATTCTACAATATGACACCCAATTTTATCGTTCTCATAGGCGTGGTGAGGGCAAACCAATCTTCATTTCCAGGGCTCTAAAGTCCTTTTACCTCAAACACAGCCAGTCCCAAGGGTTGGTCCAGATAGCCGTTAGACTCTACCACTGTCTTACGGTCACGGCCTTCTAGAGTTACTCTGGAGATGCTTCTCATTCTCTGGTCAACCCAGTAGAGCAGCTGACGGGGCATATCTACAGAAAAAAGAACAAACACAGAGAAAACACATGGACACATTATTGAGCACAATAAACAATAATACTGAGCAATTTAGACACATTCAACTACACTCACATGAAATGGAAGTCAGCTATCTAACCTCAGTTGAAAGAAGCATTTTTAAAACCTCTATCAATTAAACAAAAAAGAGTAGGCAAGATAAACACAAGTAAAATATGGAGTTTTAAAACTGTCCATTGAAGTTCCACAGAAACTTTCTGTGCCTTGTATCAGAATGTACCTAGAGAGAGGGCAACAGGTTGAAGTATTGAAGAAGAGACTAGAGTCATTATGTCTCGGCCGTCTAAGCCTGCCCTCATTATCTTTGGCGTGCTGCCACACTGAGCCCAGAAGAGCAACCTGAGGAAACAAATGCAGTGCATAAACCAAAACGGTGACTGTACTTCAATAAGTTTCAACACTGTTTGCATCTGTCTCATTTCACCATTGCAGAGTTGCACAACACATACCGTTTACGATAGCATCATCACTGTTGTTGTTGACCAAAAAAACACTTCATCTTAGCTCATCAGTGCAAACATCTATTATCAGTGTGTGGCACTGTGTGTTTATATAAAGGGTCATCTCCAGGGGAGCCTCTCTTTGGGCAACTGAAAAGCGGGGCTAACTAAAATTTTAAGATCATGAGGCAACAATGCGAGGCAACTGTTCAACTAATCCTACAGATATGTTTTCAGCAAAACTTAAATTCCTTCATTATGCTGTTAACGATTAATATGTAACATAAAATGTAAATTCCTGAGTCACTCTACCCCTGGTGAGCATCCACAGCCACTGCTGAGGGCTTGTCCAGTCCTGTGATGAGCTCGCGCTGTATCAAACCATCCAGCAGGATAACATTAATGGAGCCTTTCTCCACATTCGTCCAGTAGAGGAGATGGTGGATCCAGTCCACGGCCAGCCCCGACACTGGACCTTTAACTTTTAACACCAACTTCACAGCTAATGGATTTCCATCCAGAGAGAACCTGAGTAACATCCACAGGTAAAAAGACACAGCATAATCCATAATACAAACAGGGTTCAACGATTTTTGGGATCACAGATTGTGTTTTTAATCTCCAACAAACATCACCTTGGCTTTGGTGTTTGTTGTTGTGTTTGTGGTGCAGAAGCTATAAATACACTGTGATACCTATATATGGAGTGTTGTCCTTGCTGGGCCCAGTATACATTGCTGTTTGAGGCCAAGGCCACTACGAACCCTGGTCCCGACAAACGTGCGGTCAGTTCTCTGTGCTCTGAGCCAGTGATGCTCATCCAATGCGTTCCAGTAGAGGATGTGAAAACCAGCTGAGCCTCATCTCCTGGAAGGATATATGATTACTGGTTTTAGTTGGATGTCCCCCCTTCGTAATAAACAATATCTATCACCTATGTGGAAGAAAAGACATTTAGGCAAATAAACCTGAAAGTAAATAAACACACCTTTGGCTTTGCACTCTTGAGTTGTTGGCTTCAGGATGTAGCCTTCATGACAGTCACAGGTAAAGCTGATATTTGTGTTAACACACAGCTGATCACACACATCTGTCTCCAGGCATGGGTCGACCTCTAGATGAAAGAACAGTTATTTATGGATAGATTCGAAATCAATTATTGAATATTGGAGCAAAATTGATCAGGATAGTGTTGGAGAGGGAGAGTGGTGGAGAGTCAGAGGGAGACACAGGTTGCGGGTGGAACCTGTACGTGTAGGTGCTGCCAGCAAATTCTTAGAACGCTGTGTTTACTGTGTTTATGTATTTATGAGAAGCACAGAAGGTGCTCTGTGACGGCTTGATCAACTTAGGTGTGCACTCGAATCAGGCTGATTGGGCATATCTGGCGGTGTGACTGGCCAGTCAAGAGTGCTTGGATAGCGGGATGAGTCAAGACAGAGGGAGGAGTTGGGTCCCAGCCATATGTTGGAAACGTGACGCTATCTAAGTACTTGAACTTGATTTGTGAAGTGCTGTGTAATAGTGAAAACCGGTGCCAGGGCCCCCTGGTTGTTTGCGAGGAACGATAGCCACAGGCTGAGGAACTAAAAGGGATACGGAGAGCACCCCGTGTGCCGCGCTGTAAATCGGTGGTGCATGATGAGTCTGTTGAGCGGCAATACTCTTAACTGGGTAATCCCAACCCGACTGTACTCACTTTATGATGAATATAATATGTGGAGGAGAGTTGCATCTCATCCACTAGTGAACCAAGCTTAATAGATGTATCTTGGTGGCAGTGCAAAAAAAGCCTACAGGTGTTAGAAGGGACGACAGTGGAACGAGAAGGAGTGTGTCAAATGTTTGGAAAATATTGCTGCACTTACATACCACACAACACAAATCCTACAAAAGCCATTATAAAACTGCAGACGTTAAAAGTAGAGATGTGGCCTTTTGGCTAAGGCAGCCATTGGTGCTTCCATAGTTCTAATTCTGATCTCTTTTCTGTCATGTTGCATCATTCCCATGCTGAAGAGGCAGTGTCCGCGAGCAATGAACAAACACACGGATATGATGATGGGCCTGCAGGGAGCTTGGATGGTAAATGTACTGGCAAATGGACAAATGACTCATATGCACCCAGTGGTACAAGGCCTACTGGGGGACGCGGACTTGTTCCCGATACCGGATTATATGGGCGATGCTGACAATACTGATGACGACTCAGTATCGACTCTGAGTACGGTGAGAAAAGAGATGCAGGTATAATGGAAAATGTTTTGGAATGGAAGGAGCACGACAGGGGGGACTTGGACAGTGAGACCTGTCGATGGACTCAATGGACTGAACTGCACCACATACACTGAATTATGCACTATTATGTTGTTATTATGACACCATTCTGTAACCTAAGTCAATGTTCCTTTGAGGAAAGCACTAGTTATAAGTATTAGCATATCATCACAGTTGTAATCATCATATCATATTCATGTACTCATTACAGTAGTAATCCATGTTATAATGTCACTGTTTGAGTTATTAAGAAAATGTGTTTGTTAATGGTTCACAGTTCAAGGTGTGGCTGGGAAAGTCGGCCGCCGAATTTAAGGGGGAAGGGACCATAGGAGAATTTTCCTTCTGTAAAGGTTTTTTGGTCCTATACATCTTTGAAGTTGCGAAGTGTCTCATGTACTCAAGTATTACTATAATCACTATAATGTTATACTCATGCAAATATTAAGAACATATGCCACTATCATATCATTTTACTGTTTCAATATTACAATGTCATGATATCCATCACTCGTATTCATCAAATTTAGCTTAAATCACAATAGTAATTTTATGTGGGATATGTAGGAGATTGAGAGCCAGGTAATCATGACCTGTACTAAAGCCAAACCTGGCATTATGCCAAGTTACGGGAAACATCTGGAATAAGTGAGAAATGGAGAAGAACACCACACACACACAGATATTGAGAAACACGCCCCCCTTTCGTGATATGGGAAAGCCAAAGAATCTGGTAAACAGGATGAAACCCAATCGGTTCACATACATGAGCATGTGAATGTGAGCCCACCCAACACACACACACACACACACACACACACACACACACACACACACACACACACACACACACACACACACACACACACACACACACACACACACACTATCTTTGGTATGAAAAGGCATGTTGAGTTCTGTAATGTTGGGTAATATCTCTGACTACGTTGTTAGTACGGCCGATGTAAATAAAGAGACCCCCCTCCCCCATCTGACACCTGATTTCTCTCATGCACCTCCATCTGTCACAACACTTCATAACAAGTACATATTTGACTGTGCTCAGAACATCATACATTAATTTGTGATGGTATATATAATGCATAAATTATACAAAATGAAAAAAAAAACTCCTTTACATAAAAAATGAGAGCTAAATTTAGGCAGCTTTCAGGTGACCACTCACCTTCACATTGGCTGTCCCCAACCAGCCTCATATTCTCAGGGCACTGGCAGAGGAAACCCATTGGCTGGTCCCTGCATTCATGAGAACAGCCCCCATTGTCGACCTCACATTCATTCTGGTCTGCAGGGATGAATGTTGCATCAACAACCATATCATACAACTAAGTACTGTATGCTGTAATTTAAAAGTATGTATGAAGCATTCATGTAAGTACAGTGTAACTTTGATCTGAATCTTTAAACAGACATTACTCCGTGGCATTAAAAGCACCACAGGAGTTGGTACAGGGACTGGTTAGACTGAACTTTGTGTCCACATCCTGTTATTTCTCACATCCTAGAGTTTAACGTCTTTGACAAATAATGAGCGCTCAGTACACCCGCAAAACGTTTTCATAAAGTATAATGATACAGAACTCTTCCATTCATGTGACTAAAAACTATTTTAATCCAAAAATATACTAAAAGCGTTATTTCATTATTTCATTATTTATTTTCTTTGGTTAAACCAACTTTGCCATTGAGACAGCAAGAGGTGGTTGCATGTTAAATTAACGGTTGGTTACATTATGAGTCATTACAAATGTGCACGTCAAGCCTTCCTGTAAATCCTCTCTCTACAGTGAAAAGCAATGGTCTACTGCCCTCTGCTGGCTATTCAGTGTGTACTCAGTATGCGCTGTGAATGCAGCCACAGAGACATTGAGATGTCAGAGTGCATCTCGGGGACAGCTCATTAGAACGTAGAGCAGCATCTTTCTGGATTAAATGTGCCCTAATCTGGACATGTTTTATGGTCTACTGCACCAACCATATTGATCCAGCACTTGAGTTGCGGGTTCTATTCCTGGCATCTCCAGCAGACTTGGTTAAGTGAACTTGAAAAAAGTTCCTTCATCCATCATCGTTTGTCTAACAATGTGAGTGTCTTTGGATTAGACGTGTCGGCCACATGCACCATAAGCAGAAAAAAGCAAACAGTTGCAATGCTGCATTTTCTTTCACTTTTAGTTTCTAGTACACACAGGCAAATCCCGTCACTTACCACAATAGTCCTCATCGCTGCCATCAGAGCAGTCTGGTGAGTGGTCACATCTCCAGGCCTTGTGGATGCATTTTCCATCTCCACACTGAAACTCTGAAGCTGCACATGTGGGAGATTTTTGGAGGCGAGGCTGGGGCAAACCACATAACTCCTGGGCTTCATCCCGCCCGTCTTTGCAGTCTGCCCGTCCATCGCACAGCTTGCGTCTTGGGAGGCAGATGTCCAACAGGCCACAGGAGTACAGGCCAGCAGTGCAGTTCTGGCAGGAATTCTCGTCGCTCCTGTCGCCACATTCGTCTATTCCGTTACACAAGAAACGAGCAGATAGGCACCGTCTGTTGCGGCACGCAAATTCATCTTTCTTACACCACACATGACCTGTAAAGAATGAGAACGTACTGCCTTAGTGAGCCACAAAAAGCATTATTACCAATACAATCCGAAGAACAAAAACAATTGGAGTTTTCACAGCTATGGACATAGTGTAGACAAGAGATGAGATCTGACCATACTTTGTATTGGAATATGAATTAAATACTCTATTAGCAATTTAAGTGAACACCAATGTCAAAATAATGCCTTACTCAGAATTAGAAGTCTAATTAGTTAAATTAATTAACAATGCAGTGCTTATGACTGTACAGTCTTTTTGCACCTACACTTACATCTCCTGTCAGTAAACTTCAGTCACACATTCGACTTCTTGTTGTCAGTGCTTTCGTATTGCATCACAGTCACTTGTCTAGTTGTCAGTATTATACTTACTGCAGTGTTGCTCATCTAATCCATCTTCACAGTCTGTGTGTCCGTCACATAATGACAGCCTCGGGATGCACAAACCATTGGTGCATGTGAACTCCAGCTGCTGATGGCAGCCAGGCAGATAGTGACCTGCAGCTCCTGGTACATGGACATGGCATCATGAGGGAGAATTAAGTAATCTGATTGCAGGGCAAGTAGGAAAATCTGGACAATAACAAGTTAATGGTATGGTTTTGGACTGTGAAACCGTCTGGAAATAAAAGAAAATAAAATTGATATTTTTACATTCCAATCAAAGTCATTTTATTCTGAAAAAAATGTTCTTTTATTTTGAAAACTACTTCACGTGGTGCTGTCGAGCCTGCAGGGTAAGACAGAAGAATTATTTATTATTTTACTGTATTTGAAATCTTGCAGTAACAAAATATTTAACTAGTTCCCTAAAACTACAAACCCATAGAAAATCAGCGACCGAGCTCATTGCGTTGTGCTCTGTAAACAGACTTCATTGAACCTGAACTGGCCGGCGGTCAGATGTAAACTGTAATCTCTCAACTGACCCTCAACTGTTTCCAAATATCACCAGACACACGAGCGAGTCCCTGCAGCGTCTTACCACAAATCTGACGCCACGAGGCGACAAGGAGGATAAATGCTCCAAGGTGTCTCATGGTCGGCGCCCTCCGCGGCAGCTACCACGAGGTCGCAGGAAGATGACGCAAGAGTCGCTCCTGTCAATCTGCAGACCTGTGAACGAACGTTTGTTTTAACTTCCTCATTGTAGGAGGGTTTTAAATACTTACGACTTACAACTACAACAAGGGTTAGTATGGAAGCCCATGAGCAGTAAAACAAAAATCCTGAAATGTAAAAATAAATACTAAGAGGGAAATAAAAAACAAGGGCAAGAAAAACACAGGATTAATTACAACAAGAACAAAAAATATTTTTATTCGAATGTATATTATTTATTTAAATATAATTATTATTTCTAAAATAATTTCTAATTATAATTTCTGATTTTTTTGTGTTCATATTCAATTTATTTATAATGAAGTATGCAATTTCATCACAAAGCTGTGCAAAATTGATCTGTTATGCTCAACATCATCTCTATAGTTGTATTCTACAATCAAGTCTAGCTTTGCATTACAGTATTCACATGCAGAAATATATGCAGAAAATAAAGAAAATGTACACTTATGAACTTCAGCAGATTAAATACAAATCCCATTATTTTTTAAATTATTTTTTCAACATTTATGTAAAATATCAGGCATTGCATTGCATATTATGGTCCTGCATAACTCAAACATTTTGTAAATATAATGTAACTACAATTTATGTCTTGTGATGGTTGTGACTCTATCTACCTTTTGTCCAAATAGCATTCATGTCTGATTAGACCAGCAACCTAAGTTTTAACAAACCTTTGTTTCCATTACTCACTGCTCAAGAGCAAATGCAGAATGAAAAGTCTCAGCTCAACAATAGCTTTTAGGTTCCATATAAATTATCCTGTTGGTGTGTGATTTTTGGTCATGTGCCATGGACTTGCCACCAACCCCTGGGTCGATGACAGAGTACTGATGCCACCAGTATTTTATAATCTGATGCTACTAAAGCCTTCGCTTTAGATGATCACATTTCAGATTGTGGTCCTGCACTCTGTGCCACATAAGATACATAGCGGCTGGAAGGAATCTGTGTACCAATAAAATATCTTTATAAAAGCAAGGATCTAAATGATCTAGTTTGCTGGAGGGGATGTGCATCCCTCCAGGCCTCATACCTATATGGGAATTGGGATCAAGTCCTGATTTGTGAAGACACATTCCCATGTAAACATCATCAATAGGGAGAATGGGAATGGAGTGGGACATATTGTATATGACTAAAGCTGTATAACCAGACAGGAGGAAGCCCCCACCAGAACAATAAGGTGGATACGAATTTGACTTATGCACTTGTACTGGGATAAAATACTTGCTACCTGATGATCTAATGGGCCCCACATTTTGGATCAAATGGCCAGTAAAGAGGTGTTTGCTTCCATCATTGTCCTTGAGGCCTTGCAGATACTCGACCATGTTGTCTGTGTTGGCAAAAACATCATCATCACCATTTAGCAAGAAGTGAACTTTAGGACAGTTTCTTTCCATCCATTCAAGGAAGAGTATCTGCTTCAGTGTGAGGTTGTAGAACGTGTCTTTAAAGTCCCACTGGAGAATGTCATTGTGCTCACGTTGCTCCAGTTCAAGTAGTTTGTTCTGTCTCAGTTGTTCAAAACCAGAACCAGTTGTTCCTGTGATGAAGATCCTCTGGATCTTTACACCATTGTGTGACCTCTCTTTGGCCCAGGTTTTGCGCAGTACCTCTCTGCGTTCATAGTTCTCAGGAGAGCTTTTAATGACCAGCAGAAGGAAGACATCAGCAGATTTATCAGCTCCTCCACATTTGTCAGGAACGTCTAGTAGGATGGAGAAATGGCGACAATGTTGATAATAAAGAAAGTCTTTTATATTTTCAGGAAGAGAGTTGAAGCCTGTGATCCTGGTAGCAGACACATTTCGTTGGCATCTTGACCAGAAGTGTATCCAGGACATCTTTGTGGTGGGTGTACTTATTCGACTGCCCTCCTCATGTCTCACATTATTTGGGGAGTGGGGCATTATGTTGTGGCTGAAATCATTGAAGAGATGGAGGACCAACAGAATAAGAACCACCAGCAGCAGGAATGTTTTGATTTTTCTGATGCTTCTCATCGTTGAAACTGTAGTGAAGAGAGAAAGGTTTTCTCATTGTTTTAGGATGACCTATATTCATTCAAATAACTATCTAGATATTAATTACATAAGACAGTTCCAGACATCATCTGACCTGCATGCAGTACAGCCACTGTAACACTATTTAAGTTTAATAGAGAGAAATGTGCAAAACCATAATCTCAGATTTCCAGTGTCAGCCCCGTCCAAAGTAAATAATCACCAAGAGGTCCGGGGTTCAAATCCAGTTCTTGGCACTGCCCAGAGCCCTTGAGTAAGGATCTTAACCCCAATTACTCCCCAGGCACCTAGTGCTGTATGTATCGTAGCCCACTGCTCACACATGTGATGGGTTAAAAGCAGAGACCAAATATTCTTGTGTACTGTATAAGTGTTCTGTGCCTATAGCAGCAATGTTTGTTCTGGTAGATCTGGTGGATCGCGCATGTTAGTCACAGGTTAGTTGCAGTTTCTTCGCTTCAAGCTAAGAAAACATGTTTCCCAAATCCCATACAATTCATGTACAGACACTGTGTGTTTTACATGAAGAAAACATCAATTTCGCAAGTTGAAAAGTACCTATCAAACAAATTTATATATATATATATATATATATATATATATATCAAACACAATATATTTTGAATAAGGGAATGATAAAGCAAGTGTCACAAGAAGAAGTAAAAGAAAAAAGCCTCTTAATAAAGGTTGGTTCTTAAAGAAAACCATTAACCAAGACTCACAACAAGAGAAGTTGTAACAAATACTGTGGCTACCAATGGTGCTGTCATTCGTGTGTGGTTAGTATACAACAATTTACGTACAATCACTGCATAAAAATGTAGCCACAGAATTTATGGGAGTTAACTACTGTGTGGCCAGTGGTATGAATTATATGGATATAAACTCAAAAATACTCACTTGACATTTAAGATCTTTAACTCTGTAACTTTTAAAGACCCCTACATTGGGTAGACACTGATAAATGTCACTGACTTAATTTTGTCACCTGTTGGCAGACCCGTCGCCAGACCTCAGTCTTAAGGGGGGCATATCAAATACATGGGAGGGCACCATTATTTCTAGCCATAATATTATACTTTATTCGCACAGCACTGATAACACGTAACCATCACGTTAAACATAACCAACAGCAAAGATAAGCAATGTTATCCACTAAACACTTTATGCAACATTGATGTAACACCAGAACTGAAAAAGCATTTTAAAACAGTCAACAGAGGGATACACGCGCACGCGCACACACACACACACACACACACACTGTGTCAGTACAGCGGGAGACGCCGTTTCTCCGAGCTGAACCTCCTCATCAATGAATTCTTCCATTGGCACCTGAACCGGTGCGTCAGGTCCTTTTCAAAAGCGAGCTGGACCAGCTGGGCCTTTCTCCTGTGCATCATACTCCGCCGGTGCTCCGAAAATACGCTTTTGAGCGTAGAAAAGGAGTTTTCACATGCTGCTTTGGGCTGCTCACATTCATAAACTTTGCTATTGGTTAAAATCTCCTGGATCCTCTTGGTGTAAATTAGAATTATCATCCTGTAGGGGGTCTTCTATACCTGCTCTACTTTATTCCTCTTTACCTACAAGACCGTCTTTATATACTGATAATCAAGTGGTTCTTAACACTCTCAAAATTTGGTATCAATTTAGACGGTACTTTAAATTTGTAGCTGCGTCTTCCTTAGGTCCTTTAATTAACAACCATTTATTTCCTCCATCACTTTTGGACTCGACATTTTCAGTGTGGTATAACAAGGGTATTACACAATTCAGATATTTATATGTAAATGGTGTCTTTGATAGTTTTGCAAATTTGTCATCTTGCTATGACCTCCCTGTTACTCACCTGTTTCGCTATTTTCAAACTCGTAACTTTGTGGCTAAGTGTTTTCCTAATTTCCCCTCTTTACCTACAGAACACCAGTGGGAAACCATGCTATCATTTGTTCCTCATAACAGAGGAATCATTTCAAAGCTGTATGATATTATCTTAGCTTTTAGCAACCACTCTAATGCTAAACTTAAGTGTACATGGGAGAGGGAGCTGGGAATACAAGTACATGAGGAGTCCTGGGAGCAGGCCATAGAGAGGATACGATCTACCACTTCTTGTGCTCGTCTTGGACTCATTCAATTTAAGGTCCTGTACAGGACACACTTTTCTAAGTCTAGACTGTCTGAACTGTATCCAGAAGTGGAAGACAAATGTGATAAGTGTTATGGCTCTCCTTGTCACCTTAGCCACATGTTTTTTCTTTGTCCGGATCTGAAAGGTTTCTGGGCGGGTTACTTTACTATTATGTCCACTGTTCTTGGAGTAAACCTCCAACCTTGTCCTCTGATTGCTATATTTGGGATTCCTGACTCTTCACTTGTACTTAACCGTACACAAAAGGACATCATAGCCTTCACATCCTTATTAGCAAGGCGTTCCTTATTGTTGCACTGGAAATCTGCTAAATATCCTTCTGTCTCCCAGTGGCTCAATGACGTAATGTTTTTCTTAAAACTTGAGAAAATTAAATATACGTTGAGAGGATGTACAGTCAAATTTTTCCACAAATGGCAACCCTTTATTTCCTATTTTACTAATTTGAGGGTACTTCCCAACTGAATGTGTGCCTGTTACTGTTGTATCTTTTATTATTGCATCAATAACAAGTAATGTGTGTTGATCATGAGGTGCTGAGTGTGGACGTGGGTGGGGGGTTGTTCATTTGTTTAAAAGAAAAGAGGAAAGGAAATTGTATTTTTTTTATTGTAATGTGGAAGTATTGTAATGTGTCTTTCCAATAAAAATATCTTGGAAAACACCAGCCAAACGCTCCTTAACGTCGTAATCGATGTTACGGATTTTGAAAAGTGATTCAAAATCCGTGACACCTTGACATCATGTGGCGAGATAGTAAAATTCATCACCATTGCAACATATACCATTTAACATCAGCAGCATCTTGGCGTCACGTAGGCCAAGTTTGACGTGGATCTGATGAACTGTCCAGGAGGAGTCTATGAACGCAACACTATGTAGTTTTTCAACCATCAAACTTTATTTTCAAAATCATTTTGAGGGTACAACAGATCAACAGGTTCAGTTACACCTTTGTCATCGCTGTAAATTGATGTCACTGGCACTATGTAACTATGTCACTCCTCAGCATCCTCGTGTCTTATGAAAACCTGGCGTATCGTGCTCATGATGGAAAGAACTTTCCTCCCCCTCCATTTTATCGGCTATAACCACTTGTATACGCTGCGCTCCTGTCCCACGGCTGAACGGGAGGCGCAAACGTATGAGTTGTTGTTCCGGGTTGTGACAGCAGTTTGAGGAGCTAATGCTAACAGCGCTCAGACTAACGGTGTGGTTATTTATTGTTTTGGCATGGCTACCGCCGAGAGTTCAGGTTGCGAAATAAAACACCAGCTAAAGACCAGTGTGTCTCTGTGCCGTCCATCATAAGGGTCGCTACAATATTCATAAATATTGATATTTATTTTAACTGATATTTCAAAATGATGTTCGTATAAAATGGTGTAAGTCTAACCTCCATGGTTGATTGCACATCAGTCCTGCCTCATGGTGGAATGTTTATCAACAAATGCACGTAACACAGATTTTACGACAGTTGATAGAGACAATACCGTTTCTCGACTGCAACTCCCTGCTATCTTGCACATACCGAGACCCACACTCACACCCCCGGAACAGAAGGCAGCAGCTTTTAACTGGTTTTAGCAGGTGACATTACGTCATCCAAATTATTGCTTCCCTCCACTGGCTTCCCTGTTTTTCGTTTTGTTATTTAATTTATTTTAAAATTGATTTTTTGTCATTAAAGTTTTTATTTAATTATTCATACACACCTAAACAAACAGTCAAACTAGAAAACAAACACTGACACCAACATCAACAGACAGTATATCCAGCTTACAGCCCTGTACACAAAGACCTCCTGCACATCGACTCCTCTTTTGTTTTTGTTTTTTACACTTTACATTCTGCATTCATCAGCACCATATCTACAAATTTTCCATTTTTAATAGCTACAAAAAATATGTTCCCAGGCCCTCCTTACATGCTCCTCTTCATTGTTAACTCTAGCCAGCATGCATTCATATGATGCAACTTCTGACATCATTTCCATCCATTTTTTAACATCTGGGGCGACTGTACTCTTCCATACTCTGAGGATTGTTCGAGCAGGTGTGACCATTCCAACTTTTAAAATCCCTCTCTCATATTTAGATATATTTAGGATTTCTGTTTGGTCCCCTAACAAACACAATTGTGGTGATACAGGTACTGCCACACCCAGCCATTTACTCACATGGTTCATTACTTTCTCCCAAAATGGGTACATCCCCAAATCACATTTAAAAAAGTCCCTATTTCACTCTGACATTTCCAACATGAATTATTTCCTATCAACCCCATTCGATGTAGCTTTGAAGGAGTAAAATAGAATCTATGAATTATCTTATATTGAATAAATTTCCCCCTCGCCTCTCTCATATGTTTCCCTGTATTTGATAAGATATTTAACCAGTCCTCCTCACTTAAATCACACCCTAGGTCTTTCTGCCAAATGATCCTCAGATTTTTACATGTATCTTTTCGTAAACCATTAAATGTTTTATAGAATGTGGCTGCTCTGTGTGCTATACTGGGTAGGTCCAAAACTTCCATCAATGTATTCTTATTTTGACTAAATTTACCCTTTGAGATACAGTCTCTTATTTGCAAATACTTCCAAAAATTACCTTTATATTCCAGATTATATTTTTGCATAATATCAGTAAACAACATTAATACTCCATCCACACACAAGTCGCTCAGTTTACGTATCCCTCTTACAAGCCAGCGATTCCATTAAAATTGATTTTTAACATTTTATTGATCAGTTTTAAAGCAAACCATCGTCTATCCCCAAAATACAAACTAGAATTGCTGACCCCTTTCCTCCCCTTTAACCTGATGTCAAAGCTCTTTATAAGGTTGCTGTTAAAAAGGCTATAAAATCAATGTAATATTATGATAAATTTGCTGTCTCCTGGAGCCCGTCTTGATTTTATGGATAATTAATATATATATATATATATATATATATATATATATATATATATTCTCAAATCAAACACACAAGCTATATGCAATACTCCCTTAAGTTTTAAAGACAATGAGCTTATTTTAACTTTGATTTCATTTCAATGATGCACAGTTTATAAAGTCAAACGACCTGTTCCAGTTAGACGGGATTGAGATTTAATAAGAGAAAGGAAAAAATTGCTGTTAATTTCAGACGGAAACTCTCCACCGCTGCGTTTAGTTCAGTTTTGAATGGAAGAGGCTGCCACTGGTTAATCAGCATTTTGTAGACTGTGACATGAATGTGTACTCACCGTTACAAAAAAACTGCTCGGTGCTCTCGTCTGTCCCTGCAGTGATAAAGATTATTCATATATTGTACTGAGCGTGTGGATGCATGTCTCTGAGCTCCACTCTGCTGTGGGCAGTCTGCTGGGCGGTGCCTGTCTGTGTTGATGGAGCCATAGTGACAGTGACAGACTGACACACTGTCCAACTGCATCTATGCCATCTTATTTACAGTGATAACCACTAGAACTATGGTGATTTATGGTAACGAGTACATATAGTTACATGTATATAGTTAGTGTCCAAAATTTGGCAATTTGGTAACACACGGTTCAGGCATACACGTATATACAAGGTCTTCACCTACAGGACATTTTGAAATATGTGGGAGACCATTTTGTTTTGGAAAATAGCTTGTCGTTTTTATACTTTGTCTTCTCTGCTCCTCAGGACACCTCCGAACTCCGATTCATCTCGACAAACTGAGAAAAAGATGCTTGCTATGTTAAAGATGCTTGCTATGCAAATTATGCAACAAACAAATACACATATATTTTCGCATACAAATAAAAAAGTCAGCTTGTATATCATTGTGCAATTAACGAAATAAAATGAAATCTGAAAGACAAGAAGCTAAAACACCTGTGTGTCATACTGTGTTTATTAATGAACCTTAAGCAAGAAGGATTAGTTCAGAGATGCTGTCTACCATATATATGATAAACTTAAGCCTAAGGCACAAACTGGCACCTGCATAACCTGTTTGACCTGCTTGTGTGGAATGCAGCTAATCAGAACAATATAACATTGAAGCTGTATATACTCACTCAGTGTGGTATTAACAAAAAGAATGCCACTGTCACTATATAGTATTTTCAGCCAGTAAAGCTTAAGCAGCGGTATGAGTCAAAACCTGTGTGTTAAATTTGCATAGTGAAGTAACAAATATTTCAGGAGACACAGACTGTAATCTGGTTCCACCCAAAGATTATCTTGAAAAAGGCAACCACATATTTCCCAAACAGCCTTCTCTTCTGTTGTTGCCCTGAGTTGCAGGTCTTGTAATTCAAGTGTTGGTGTGTAAGAGTTTGAGTCCTCTTGTAAAATAATGCTTCAAATAGAAATAGGATCTGTTTTAGACACGTGAACAGTTTCGCTGTTAATATCCACTGTGGGGTGGAATCAAAAAAGCATGAGGAACTGAAATGGTGAGGGGTGGATAACCCACTGGATCCCCTGCGGCGAATGCAGCCCTCACAGCAAGACCTGATCAATTGTGACTGAAAAATATGCCCCAGGCTGTTGTTTTCCACTGTGCAGAACAGAAGCCATGTTGATTTCATCAATAATCTAATCTGTCTGCGTTTGGGAATTCCAGAGTATGGGACTTGTGTATGTTTCAAGACAGTGACCCTGAAGGATAGCAAGGCTGGGAGGAAATGATATGCAATAATGGAACATTCCTAGAAGTGACATAACCGGTTTCTCTGTGATTGGTCTTGGAATGGTATGAATGGCCAATACCTATTTTGGTGCAAGGCTTTTACTAAATGCAGTTTTGACAGACTCGTTATTGTGACGCTTTTTAGTGTGATGTTGCAACAATGTCTCTGTGTCTTGCTCACATTGCTCTTTGGTTAGATCAAAAATCATCGGCTCATCAACATATTGCAAGAGTACAAAGCCTGGTGCGAGTTGTAATTAGGGTATTATTATAATTTAACAGTGCCAGACACTGGAAAGATCTGAGGCTTAAACCCAGTCTGATTAGAGTATATGCAATGCACTGTTCTGGCCTCAACCTGTAATTTATCAGGTGCGCATAAAATATGGTAAATAATATGTTGAAAGAAACAAATATTATGTTGAATGTTGAAAGAAGCCTATTAAATCAACACAGTGCAAACATATTGCTAACTGATGCATTGTAAATACTTTGCATCTTTATGTTGTATGTGGTTGAGTGGGAGAAAGAAAGAGGTCAAAGTTCAATCAGCTGTGGATCAGGGGTTTAAAGAGCGTGGCGAAATTGCTATGTTGCTAACCTTCAAAGGGTAAAGGACGGGAGCAGACACAGACATTTTCTCTAGCTAGTAATGAGAACGTAGCGAATGTGTCCCATCTATCCTACGTCAATAAACTCTGAGTTAACACAGCATGTCAAACAAGGATACAGCATATCCTGAATTTACTATTTTGTGTAATTTGTAGATTTCCATTAGTATTTCAACGTTGCACTCAGATTAGGGGCCATTTTAATCAGTAAGCTAAGTTTTGGACGTTGTGACTTTGGTTACTCTCATTCTGGGGGAGCAGCCAGCTCACTGCACACAGTATTACCATACTGTCTATCACATTGCAATAAGTCAGTCCACACATATGCTGAACACCCATATCACATTTATTCATCACATATAAACAGAATAACCAGCCGGACAAATAAAATTAAACATACAACTTTAATTTTATTCACACTTTCTATCTGTACAATATACAGCCAACACGTGCTGGGATCGGGCTTTTAGAGAAGCACTGGATGGAGAAATGAGGCTCTTGCGATGCTGAAACAGTTTGTCCTGCTGCTCAGAGGTACGGCTGGTCTGTGGAGAGTGCTGGTTCCTTATATACAGTACCTGGGGTCACGGGAGCCTTTGGCGCTTCAGCGACTTGACTAGAATAACAAACAAACAACAAAAAATATCTGATGCCTCAAGAGAATTTTTTAGAATTTTTTGCATTTATTTATTTGGATTTTATTTATAATGGTGTCAATCAGGGGTATGTTGTCAGACTATAGATATATGGAGGCAATCAAGTTATTACAACTCATGAAAATGCAATAATGAGTTATTAACCTGCCAGCAGTGAGAGCCTTTTGTGAAGACATGACCACCGTAGCAGGTACTGACTCTCTGCGTCCGTCTCTGATGAAGTAGTAGTTGCTTGCGTACTTGTGGCTCGGACCTACTGGCAGTTTGGGTGGTGGCTGCGTCCTGAGTATCGAAAAACCATCATTGAGTGTTATTATGTCCACTCTAAAAATATGAAGCCCTCTACTGATAATACCACCCAAAATGAAACCTCATGATGTGTGTAGGGAAAAACCTGCCTATACAGTATCTGCATAACAGTACATCTCTTTTTTTTACCTTTTTGCAATCTCCTCGTATCGCAGCTGAAGTTTGGCTTGCAGGTCTTGCTGTAAAAAGGCCAAACGGTGATTTGATTAACAAAACATATGCCACGACATGATCAATGTACAGCCCCTAACACCCTTGTAGCTATCTCGACCGGCTAGCTCCTACAAGCTAACTAACGCTAGTCTCTTCTGTCCATTAAACTAGTCCAGCTTGACAGTTTCCTCGTCAGACAAACATGTATTATAGTCGTAGCCCGCCATAGTCTCAGTTTAAAGCATGTCCTCCGTCCAGTTCCTTACCCCCGAGAGGAAATTCCGCAGGCGCTGGATGATTTTAGTTGCAGTAGCCATGTTAGCTGTTGTGAAGGACACAGAGCTTCTTCTGTGAGGTGGGGTAAAGATACTCACAGCACCTTACTGCCTCCTGCAGGCTGACAGAAAAAAAGCAGCATAACCACTTTAATTAAGGCTTAGAGCAAGATCTCTGCAAATGTTTGTGAAAGGTAATTAAATTAATTGTCATCAGCAAGTAGGTCAATACAACACAGTAATTTATGTGTGTAAGTGACTTTTCAAGTTAAAAAAAACAGAATCACACAATTGTGTAAGGAAAAACATACAACTCCCATACGACTGCAAAGCTCCTCTTACTGGCCACATCTCAAGTTGGCAATGTGGACGATTAGTCAATTGCATGATTAATTGTCATATCATCCATACAACTCAAACAACTAATGATGACGCAAAGAGAGATACAAAGTTTATTTGTTGCACAAGAAAACACAGTACAGGGCAACCACGCCGGTATACCATGCAGTCAAGTATTACAGATGTGTGCTTTTGTCATGCAGCATGCACTGAACAGTAGAGTCCACAGGAGAACACAAACACGTGTACAACAGTCAGACCTCCCAGTTTTCTCTGAGAGGAGTATGTTGAACGCCAGCTGAGTGTTGTTTGTGCTGACCTTCAGTGGCTGATGCTCTCAGCCCACACTGCCACAATGCCAGACATTCAACCAGTAGAGAAAAGCAGACAGCAAATTTACAGGCACATAAGAAACAAAGTTATTTATAAAGATACATATTCAAAAAAAAATTAAGATGGTTTGTCGTCATCCCAGGAAGATCTGCTCTATTCCCTGCTAGGGCTGAGCTTTGGTTTTTAAGTAACTTCCAAAAACCAGTAATAACTGTGGTACTTATGTGCATGTAAATTTGATGTACAATGCTCAGCTTGATGCCAAAATAATCCTCACATGCAGCTTCTTCAAAGCAAAACAATACAGATATGCAAGTCCAATAAGTGTAGATGTTTTCCAAGGATTAAAGAGATGTTTTATCATATTCAACCAAAGGTTGTAAAATGTTTGCTTAGTACATTGTACATTATACACTGTTCAGATGGCAAGAATACCCAAAGCGTTCAGGGATCTGTCCCTGTTCTCAAAGGACACACCCATCATGGGATTTAAAGACAATTTAAAAGAGAGGCATTAGGAAAACATGAACAAATCTGATGTTATTTAAACAGGAGACCCTAAAAAAGTTCATAAAGAAGCAAACAACAGCCACTGACATATCAAACGATCAACCTCAAAATTCCATGTTGTAGAAAAATGTGAAGCCCATTCAGGTTGTGATGGATGTGAAATACTGTTCTGAATCCCAACAAGGTGTTTTGTTGAAAAGAGCTGATTCCCTCCAGACAGTCCTGGTTCCTACAAATTATCATTGTTGCGTTACCATGTCCTTGAACAGGTATGGAATGGAATTCACAACCTTGTTATCAAAATATGCATTAATATTTGTACAGTACAAACACATGAAACATTTGTTCAAAGAAGCCCTGGGTTTGAATCTGATAAAGGTGTCCCTCTTCAACATTCAGTTACAAAAGGCATGACATAATACATTAGTGCACGTTTGCCCCCCATGTAAACATCACTACAGAGTAGATTACGTAGGAACAGGTTTTGGTGTCTCTTACATGCTCATGAAACACAAATGCCAAGGTTTCATAAAAAATACTCCAAACTACACAAGGATGCAACACGTACTAGGCTCATAATGTGTAGTCACTCTTGAGTTAAAAAAAATATATATATCAAAATGTTATTCCACAAAGACACTGATAACTTGTGTGATTTCCTTCAGGCTCTGAAGAAGATGTAAACCTTGATTTGGCTGCTCAGTGCTTTTCCATGCTTGCTTTGTGTAAAACAATTATTACAGTAAGATGCAAAGATGTGCTAACATCTGTGTCAGTCCAGCTTTATACCAGCAATACAAATTATTTAAACTGACATATCCGTGCTCCAAGCTATGGCTAAGAGGACACTGCAACATTGTGGAATAATAATAATATTAGCTTTTTTGATTGAGATTGTACGTCAAATTCACATCTGGGTCAGTTGGGACATTACTGCAACCATGAATTCATCAAGTCACTGGAGGTACTTAACATGTTGTTGGAGAAACATGGGCCACAAACCTAATCCCCTTCATGGTTGTCCTTTCGGAGCCACTATAATTCAGCCCTTCTTTTTTCCTTATAAACATCAGGGACAACAATTCTGTCTAAGTGCAAAATGGAAGAAATTGTGTCAAGCTTACCCCTTTTTCTACCACTTTTTTTAAAAATGCGGTTGAATTAATAATTTTACATAAAATCTGGCTCTTGGGGACATAGTGCAATGGAAGGCTGAAGCAAATTAGCACACAAATCTGTCAAATCTATATCAACGTATTTGCACTGCAATTGTATATTGTTGTTTATTACCAACAGAGTGTGGTAATCACTGTTCAAATTTAACAAACACTAAGGGGAAAAAAAACACAAGCACTTCGATCCATGTGTCTTTTGGTCCTACAACAGTTATTCCCAAGATTATCAAACCACACTGATCTACAACAATTTCTTTAAAAAATAGACATTTATAGAAAAACATCCAGTCAAAGACATGAAGCCACATTTTGTAGATACAAAAAAGTATAGCCTTGGCTACTCAAAGGATGAGAAGTTCCCTCTTTTTTACTTTTAGCAACTCATCAAAAGTAATAAATACAACCAGATCATCTGCAAATCCATGAGGATATTTACAAAAGACAAAAACAGGAAGAAAAACAAAAAAATCAAGTAAAAGTAAAAGAGACCCACACTGTTTCAGTCAGTCTGACTTTATAGGTTCCAGTTCGTCCTCCTCAGACTAAACAAACAGGGTGTTTTCTTTCAGGGATTGTGTGTATTAGTTTTAAAAGAAATGAAGGAGCAGAAATAAGTAGCAGAAATGAAGATACTGTGATGAGCTGACACTTTCTCAGATGCCCGATATCTGGTGTCGGCCCTTAGCGTTCCATCTTGTCTGTTGATTGTACAGCTGGAGGAATACTGGCAGCTGTTTCTGCTGTGTGACTATGGCTATTGTCAGTCACTAGCTGTACTACCTGTTGCTGCTGAGATGAAGTGACGCCAACATCAGTCTGAGTTTTTTCTGTGGTTTCCTCACTATCGGAACATGGCTCCCACTCGTCCTGCTCCTCGCTCTCCGTTGAGCCCTGAACTGCAATCTGGGGCACCAGGGTGAACCTCCTAACCACTGGTACTTCCAGTTCCACCTCCTCACTTGTTTGGGGTCGTGTGATAGTCCAGGATGTCTCGTGGAGCTGATGCTGCTTTAGCTGTAGGTTGGCCCCTGGCACTGTGGTGCTCATTGTAACCGTGGTGCCGTTTTTTTCCTCTGGCTCATCAAAGCTCACCTCCTGCACTGCCTCCTGTTTCTTAAAGGAATCGCGTCGCTCTGAAAGGTTGAGCTTTCTCATTACTACTAGCTGCTCAGATCGTTCAATTCCGGAGTCTCTCACCCTCTGGCTGCCGATGTAGCCCCCCAACCGGCTGTGATCAGCTCCAATGTAAGAGCCTCCACAGGCACCCTCTGCCTCAGAGTCACCAAGTACGTCTGCCTCACCGTAAAATGGCACTTCCAATGTGTGCCTGCGTGGGGCATAGGACTTCTTGTCTCCATGATATACTCCTGACAGCTTCTCAGCTGACTGAACTCTCTTCAGCAGGGGAGATCGCGGTGGCTCAGCGCTGCGTGGACGGACAATGTGCCTGACAATGGTAGGTGGTGACAGGGTTTTGCCGTGATAAGTGTGAAGGCTTTTAGCAAAGCCTGGCAGAGGGGAGGGAGAGCGCTGTGGAGAATGTGGCTGGGCAGAGGATGAAGAGGGGTTGCAAGCCAGCGGTGAGGGGGGAATGTTGCTAGTTGATTTCCGGCGGCCCACCTTGGTGTAGTACAGTGTGCTCAGTTTGGACCCCAGGCCATGGAGTGAGTTGGGGCGAATGTGTGTAGCAGGAGAACTGGGAGAGCTGGAGCACGGAGACGTGCTCTGAGGAGAGTTATTTTCTGGAAACAAGAGAAATTGTTTCAAATACTACAAATCACACTTTGCACAGTATATCACGATAAGGTGCACAATTTCCTTTCCATAGCTGTAATCATCAAACCATGTTTAACTAACCAATGGCCTGATGATCAGGTGCTGGGCTCCGACAAGGTGTAGAAGGGCCAGGGGAGAGGCTATGTGTCGGGGATCCTGGAAGACTTTCACTGGAGGAAACCGAGTGATGAAGACCTGAAGAGAAACTGCGGCTGCTGTGCATCACAGTGCTCTGCTTCGAAAGCTTCTTTAAGATGCTTCGACGCCTTTGATTGGAAGAAGAGAGAGAGAAAGTCAAGACTGAGCTGGAATGGCCTCGTTAATTAGTCAGGATATTGTGATTCCAGTCCGCATCAACATAAATATCAACAGGCACAGCTGTTTCCAGTCAGCTGCTATATTACTGTTTGGTTTATTTTGTGATGTAAACTTACCTTTAATTTTGAGCCTGCTGACCTGAAGGAACTGCACACTGAAACCAAGGCACATACTTTGCAGTACATGTGGTTGCAGCAGAACATGCCATTCAGGGACAATCAGAGTAGCTACATCATTACCAAGTATCTACTACCTCTTCTCCAACAAAGCAGTTCCAGTGCTGGTTCAACTTGTGAATCAGCTGAGAACAAGTTTGCTTTTCTATAGCTCCGGGTGCTAAGGGGAGCCACGTCATTATGTCACTGTATACTTCAGTTATGCCGCTGCTTTTCCATAAACCCTGGCGCCAACATCGAAGAAACAACAACAAACGAAGAAGTAGCAACAACAACATCAACGTGCATGGATGTAGTGTTTCCCATACATAGATGTGGCGCAGCGCCATAAAATCAACTCCAAGCGCCACAGATTCCGCTCCGCTCTGCCCCCCCAAAGCGATTTTGAAATAAAAATATTGTTCTGTTCATTCATAGCACTCTTTCTCCCTATCATTCTCGTTCACACACACGCATACATGCGGCATGTATGCGTGACTCTCTCTCTCGTCTCGCGGTCTTGTTATTGTTGTTGGTCAACTCCGTCCCCCCCGCTGACGAAAGTAGTTCTTTCTTCTGGCCCAGCAAAGAAGTGGTGCTACTCTGGAACCGTTTTTTCTGGCCCAAAGCCAGTTCTTTGTCACTGGAAACAGAAATACCGGTTCCAACTTAAGCACTGGCCCCCGAACCAGCACTGGAACTGCTTTGGTGGAAAAGGGTTATACTAGAGTTCACGCAACACAAATCACAAATCTTGATGGGGCTGGTGTGCCAACAGATTTCCCTGCCTAATCTAGCATAAGAATTGAAATGAACAGTCGGAAAATGACTACAGTTCCACAATAAAACTCTGTTTGTACCATTTATCTTTCACCTTGATTTGCTGGGAAATGTTGATTTCAGGCTTGTCGGGTCCCAGCTCCTTAACGAGAAGTTAGCTTTGCAGTTGCAGTCCTTAAACTTCACACATTTTACATAGCAGTTGGGGCTAAATTTCCAGCGCCCCACCGGCGTTAAATTTGGCAACGTTGATAGGCCAATTATTCATAATTTCTCCCTAGCAACCATAACCGGATTGGCTGTTTAGCTGCAGGTCAAGGGCACTTTGCTGATAGCCCCATGAGAGACTGATACACTGTCTGTCAGTGGAAATTCACGGTTTAATGAGTGTCAGTTGGTGGAAATGTTGTTTAAATGATTTAAATTGCATGTCGGCACACACACTATTAAGTAAAACTGTCACAGATTTAAAAAAAAAGCAAAAATATTTTTCCCCTCAACAGCTGGTGGGGCAGAGCCCCAGCGCCCCCTATGGGCCAGCCGCCACTGCTCAACAGTGTGGAGGGAGACAGAGGACATAAATTAGCAAATTAGATTTCCTGACAGTTGCTGCACAGCTGAAAAGAGTGAGTGGGAATCAGAGCTCAGATTCTAACCTGTCATAATTATCTCTCCTTTTGCTCTTCTTGCTGCGACGAGCCATCTTGCCTTTGTGTTTGGTCTTTCGAGATGGACCCACTTTGATTGATGTGTTCTCTAATGCAATGGTCTGAAGTGACACCTTGCTGCCGCTCTGCCAATTGCAAAGAAATAGAATTATGAATTTGTGCAAACCATGCAACTTTAAGAGAATTTCAGCAGCTGTGAACTGTCATACCTTCAGCAGCAGTTCTAACATTTCAGGGTGGACCAGGCCTTGGACAGACTCTCCGTTTACATGGGTGATGAGGTCTCCAGTGCGGAGACCTGCTTCGTGTGCCGGGCTACCATCCTCCACACTCTGTTAGACCAGCAATACAGGGTGTGACTTTGTTATAAATTTCTTTTCCAATTTTTTTTTATCAAAATAAAACATGACAAGTCACAGACACTACATTTTAAACAAACTAAGTTGGTTTTAAAAATTGAATTGACACCCACAGACACCATGTGATGCACAGTGTAGATGTCACTATCACCCATATAGACCCGGATGGCCTGTAGGGTGAAGCCAAACTTCTTCCCAGAAGTGTGGATGATGATGGGCGGCCTCAGGCTGCCGGGGCAGAGCGAAAGGTCACGGCTGGGCGATGAGTCACGAGACGAAGGGTTGGAGGACAGAGAGCGCGGGGAGATGGGACTTGGCTGAAGGCCGCTTAGTGAGTCATCTGTAACAAACGTAAGACTGTTTTAGTTACATTCATATGCTCAATGCTTGTTCTAAATAAATAAATAAACATAAATAAAAAGTCTATATACTTGCAGAACAAATACTTCTGGCCATGTGAAGAAGATTTATTTGAAAGCAGATTCCCATTCTGCATTTACATCTCTAATGATCAATGACCACTGTCAGATAAACTCTGTCTTTTTGCGGACATTAAGGTCATGATGATAGCTTTCTATACCTGTAGTAATGATGAGGGACAAGGCTGAGACGGAGGCTGACTTTGGAACCTTCCCTCCACAGGGAAGCCTCTGTCTGTCCGGGGTATCCAGTTGGTTACCGAAGCGTCGGGGGCCTGCAGGATCCTTGGGGGATGAGTGCTTGGCCCCAGTACTGTTGCTCCGAATCCTGATTCTCCGCAGTTTTGACACAACCACCTCAGCTGCAGTGGTAAACCATGCTTATTGTTCATGCCTTTCATAAATCAGTGATCAATGTTGTGAAATGATATGCACATAAACATGGAATTCCGGATTTACCTTCATCGTCAGTGGACAGGGCAAAGCGAGGCATTGTCTCCAGACTGTGGGTGCTACTCATCACTAGAGGGCTGGTGCTTCTCTCAGATTGGGAGGAGCTAGAGGAGGCTCGAGGGCGAAGGCTAGAAACAGACCAGTTGGACAAGTAAATCAACCGTTAAGAGCCCAAGTAATCACACCACACCAACTACCAGTCTAGACTGCTCACTAGTTTTACACAGATAAAAGGAATGAAAATATGAACCACTAATTGTCTATAATATATAGCAACAATTCAAATGTACCCCTGCAACAAAGTGCTAAAGAAGAAAAAACAACAAATATTTAGGATGAACTACATGATGTAAAGAACACAAAAAAATGAAACTGTCTTATTGTCTTTCATTTCAAGACAGTGTAATATAATATATGTTACTAGTGTCTACCTGGCCATGCGTCCCGCGTGTCTGTGCTCCAATGTTGCGTCTGCTGGGCTTGAAGTGAGACTGATTCCTCCCGTGTCCCTGCGGTCCTCCTTTTCCTCACTGTGGCTACGGTCGGAGGAGAAACTCAGGTTGGAAGGTGTTGCCAGATGTTCTGTGCTGCTGTAGACCTGAGATAATAAACAAGGGGGTAACTGAGAGCTGCAATGAGTACTGAGAGGCTTTCAAATGATTAACAGCAACATCAGGGTTTATTGGATGTCTTCATACTGCACTATAAGCATTTTGGCTCAGCATTTGGAGCTATGGCTACATCATCACTGCCAGCAGCTTCTGTCAAACATAGCACTAACATGTCTCATTAGCCTGGAAATAAGACCAATCCAAAAGAGCATGTTTATTCACTCCCGCACACTCAGACTAATTTTCAACTGCTTGAAAACAGCAAACATGCTTTTTAAAGGGCTGACCACTTTTTGAACCTTCAACGCTAGTGCTGTCAATGGCCACAGTTTTTTTTACCTTGCTAAAGCGGTGTGACCAGGAAGCAAACTGTCTGATTTCCAAGGAAGACTCTTCATCATTGGTTTCCTCATCTTCATCAGATGCCAAGTGGTGGTAGCGTTCTGATCGTGCTGAAGGCAGAAGGAGATATTTTAAAATTTCAGATTCTAACAAAATCCTATTCTTACATAATTATATAATGAGAGGTCTTGCCATCACAGATGCTGTAATTTGTTTGTGCCTTTAAGGTGGTAGAAAACCCTTGAAGTTAGGACATATTCATCCATGCGTTAAAAAAAATGTGTATACATTTTCAATGTAACCTACTGTCAAAGTAGCTTGTGTCATCCTCGGCATCCAGCTGTGGGATGAATTCAGCTTTCTGCCGCAGTAGTCCATTCCAATCCAAACCCAGAAAAAAGGAGTGCTGCTTTACCTCTAAGGCTCCACCTGCAATCACACAGTTTATCCCTTAGTGGAAAAATGGCTCCAATTTAATGCTCGACTCTAGTAGGAAAACTCTAAGCAGTACCACATCCCAGACGGTCTAGGGGACTCTGCCTCAGCAGGCGGGTGATAAGGTCCTGGGCATCAATAGGTAAAGCATCATCTCCATCTGGCCATATAATTTCATCTGCATATCAAAGAAACATGGTAAAAAAATGCTATTGCATAGCTTCTGGACTATTTCTCTGGAATTTCAGCACTCACCACTGACAACTTGGCCAAAAAGTTCTTCAGGAGTGTCTCCAAAGAATGGGACACAGCCGACCAGGAATTCATAGAGGATGATCCCCATTGCCCACCAGTCCACAGGCTTCCCATAGCCCTGTCTGAGGATCACTTCTGGGGCAATGTATTCTGGAGTACCACACACCTGCACAAAGCAAACCAACACAAGTGAGTCACAGTAATAGCTGCTTCCTTAATCACAGTTCTCAAAAAATATTTCAGATGTTTTATCTTTCACATCTGAAACTATCTCACCTGTTTGTCAACAAACTCTCTTGTATCCTTCTCCATGTGACCCTCATACAGGTTGGTGGTCATGTTCATTAGGCCAATTTTAGACAAACCAAAGTCTGTCAGCTTGATGTGGCCCATTGATGTAATTAATAAACTGTCAGAGGTACAAAGAAAAAAGGGGCCCTTTGTCAATAACAGAAATGCATCAGTCTTACGAATGGTCAATATTTACTTTGAATTCTAGAAGCAAATACAAGTAAGCATATGGAATAGAAAGACGGGTGACTGAAAAACAAACTTCACTCCATGTGTCTAATTACTGACTAGGGCAAGTCTAAGATAAGTCATTTAAACGTTTAACTTATTGCATTCTACTTAAAAGCAAAAGAACTGTTTTATGAGACAAGCCACACTGCACATTTACACACAAAATGCACATATCTGAAACAGCAGTCAAACAGGAATTGGATTGTGCTCTCACTTGTCAGGTTTCAGATCCCGATGCACAATGCCATAGTTGTGCAGGTATTCCAAAGCCAGGACTGTTTCAGCAAAGTACATCCTTGTCATTTCTACAGGCAGGGGGCCCATGTTTTTGAGTAAGTTGGCACAATCTCCACCTTGACAAAGACAATAAACAGAAATCTTTAAAGCTGGAGACTATCTTAAAGTCTTTTTTTTGTGGCCAGCAGAAAATCTGCACAATACAAAGCTTTTAAAATAAAGAACCCATCGTAGGGGGTCAGTGAAAGCTCACTTGATTTTACCTTCTACATACTCCATAACCATGCAGAGGTGACGTCGTGTCTCAAAAGAGCAGAACATGGAGACGACAAAAGGATTTTCAGCAAAGGTAAGGATGTCCCTCTCCACGAACGCCTGCTGTATCTGGTTCCTCAGGACCAGGTTCTGGCGATTTATTTTTTTCATGGCAAACCTTTGGCGGGTCTCCTTGTGGCGGACCAGATAAACTGCCCTGTAAAAAAAACATAGACTTATTATCGGTACTGGAAGTTTTTTGGGAATGTCTTTAAATAAATAAAAATGTATGTTTTTGGAAAACAAGGAAACCGTGCTTAGAAAATACAATACAAATACAAATACAGAGGTTTGTTATTCTTACCCATAAGCTCCATTACTGATGAGTTTGATGGTTTCAAAATCACTTTCGAGAGGTTTTCTACGAGTTGGCGTTAGCGTCTGTGGGGCCTTATTCTAAAGAGAGGGAGCAGAACCATGATGCTATTGGCTGCTCATGGCCAGGTTAAGACATAAAGGCAGCAGAAACAAATCAGAGGGGATTTTATAGTGTAGTTAAGGGTCAGCGAATATGCATGAAAATGTATGTATAAGAATTGTAAAATGTATATAAAATGTATGAGAAATCCAGTAACAGGTGGAACAAGTAGAACATTTGTCTTAGACACTGCATATCCAAGACATTTTTGGAATAAACTACCTCCACATTAGCATCTGGTTCCACAGACGCAATCGGACTGGCATCATACTGTTCAAGTTGGACCATGTCTAGGACAGACAGACAGACAGAGAGACAGAGTTTAATATTTCAGGGTGCATTCACAGTGTGGGCTAATTCTTCAGTCTGATCTGCAGCAGTTCTTTCAGTGATGATTCATGTTGTCCTCATTTCAAATCTGGTAGGATGTAAGACAAATTCAAGACAATGTGAAATGACGTCGTGTATAGATTTTAAATGAGGTTTTAGACAGATTTCTGTTGCAGTTTTGTCTCCCAACTTGTGTCTGGAAGAAAAGCACAAGACTAGTTGCCTTTGTTTCTACTGTTGACTCTTACTCTTACGAGCTGCCATGAACCTGTGCTGTAACAATTATCTCAAGCAAATGATTCATGATTTTCTTATTGCCATGGTAATGCTAACAAACTGCCATTCAAGTGTTAAATTACATGCTGCATCACAATGACGTACACACTGGTAGAATTACTTACTTAATTTGTTTCCTGTTTAGAATAATCAGAAAGTCTTAATTAAGTGGTCTATCTGAGCCATATGTGAGGCAATGTCTCACCCCGCAGATTTGTAATTGGAGTAGAAGGCTTTGATTAGTACCAGAATCCGTTTACCTTCTAATGGGTCCCTTGTAAGACCAAGCTGGCTGATGATGTACCGTGGGATGTCCGTCTTGATTCCCTGGCCGACTTTAGCATGACCCTCTGCTGCCTCAAGTAAATGGTAGAACTCTTCTGGATCAAACTCCTGTAAATAGCACCATCGTCTCATTAACAGGAACAGAGCTGAAGCCAATATCCTGACAGACTGAACTTAAAACCAGCTACATTGTGTGTTTAATCTGTATCAGTGGTTGGAGTCAAGGACAACTGTAGTCTTAAAGCTGTTCTGTGTCTTGCTGCAACGTTTCAAGTCTATTCACTTTTGATTCATTAGTAGCAATTATCCCATTAATGGAGCTATAAACATCTTTGATCATTTGAACATACTGACTTTTGTACTAACAAATGCAGCAAATGCACCCATGTCACAAAGAAACACATAAGAACCATTTAACCACGCAGATATCTGCTTTCTTCTGTTTTCTGTTTTCTCTGTGTAATGTTCAGACCTCAGTTTTAAATGGCGACATTAATGTACTGAAGGGGAAGCGTCAGTTTCAGGTTCTAGCAACAAAAAGCACATCCTGTAAGACATTAAAGGTCAGAATATCATTTCATTCCTACTTCAGTGTGAAGAAAATGATATTACTCCATGTTTCAAATGAAGTAATCTAATTTTCAATTAGGATGAGATTTCCTTGTCATCTTACCAAACACTCAAGGAGGCGAGCTGGCCGGGAGATTATAATTAGGATCTTCCTGACCAGTTGGGAGATGACAGTTACCTCCTCACTTTCAGAGCGCTCAAAGGCCTGGTAAACAGTGTGGGGACAGGAGAAAGAACAAACAAACAATAACACAGATCAGAAAGAGAAATATATACTGTATGTAATACTTAAAAATAAGAAAACAAGCATAAAGCTGATTGATTGTAGTTGATTAATATATATATATATAAGAAAAAGCACTGTTGATTTTATATCAAGTTGCATATTCTTCAGATTTAGATTAATTTTTTGTTCTGAATGTATATTAAAATAAAACAAACTGAACATAACTGAAATAATTAAATTATTACTTAAATATGAATAGTTCTTGACAATTAATGAATCAAACAACGAAAAAAAGAGTATACAAAAATTACGTGGACCTTATTTGGACTTAGTTTGTACAAGTAGAAAATAACTGATCAATGAAGAGTGCGGCTTGCCACCATAATGAGATGATTCTAGTTGTAGCACTCCTTAGTACTGCAACAAATAATCACCTAAATAAATGAGAAAAATTTTATCATAAAAGATGAGTAAGTCATAAGAGAAATATGACGCTGCCTGATAAAACTGCGTCACAGAAAACATCATGTTAAAGCAGAAGGAAGTATTAGAATAATCACTTGGTGGGTGTGTGTAGTGTGAATGAGTCATCCATGCCCTTTCTACGAGACAACCAGAGTGGCATACTGTATTAGTAAAAGGGAGACGATGTGGTATATTTTGCATTTCTGCCCAAGTTATTTGCATGTGGTGCCTGGAGATACTAGATGCTACTCTTATCTGTCTTTTGTATAAGGCTACAACTATCCACTTAACTCAGCATTAAGACTGGGAACAGGCGCATTTAATAGCCTGACACAAACCCCAAAAACAGACAAAAAAGAAACCACACCAGAAACCAGAAATTATTAACTGATTTGCTTAACTACCTCCAAAGACAAAGTCATTCTCAACTCGAGCACGTGTATGAGGGTTATCTTCTTACCCTCTGGTCTCCCCACACCCATAAGCCCATGTGAATGTTACAACATGGCAGTGTGAAATCCTAAAGCATCACTGAGTCACTTCTAGAAATCACTTCTAAAAAATTCAGGAAGACAAACTGCCCCTGTCCTGTCAAATGGTTCTCTATGTAAATGACACTCTTTTGGTAAAGATCAGGGGGCAAAACACAAGGCACTTTTTAATCTATCTATCTTTAAGCAAAAATATTTAGCATTTTATTAAACTAAAATGAATTTCGAGAATTTATATACAGCTGAATATGTTACTTTGTTCCTGAAGCTGTCATTGTCTTACGAAGTGGCCTTTCCTCACAAAGTGAGTCTTCGGTGTATGTTAGCATTTTTTTTCACTGTATGGGAACAGACTTATCAGTTCAGCTGGAGGCACAGCAAGTCGGCCAGGCCTTCTGTCTGACAGCATGCAGGGGAACAGAGGAATAGGTTGCTATAGAAACTAATATTTTATCACAACGCAGATGAGACCTGTGACAAAAGTACCTCTCAACTTCATAATTTCCACTACAAGCTCTATTGTGTGTGCCTTCGGCGACAGTTATTGAGTGACATGGCTGACTGCACATTTCACCCTGCGCTGATCAATCCCCTTTTGTGACTTCATCACAACCAAGTTAGAGCTCATCAGTAAATGGTTTAAGCTGCTTTTTTTCCAACTATAAACACCATTTAACCCATATAATTTTCACATAAGTCGTGCAGGACTTAAATCCTCTGGCTTTTTCCCCACCTCGTGTAGCATCTTCTCAAGCTTCTCCTGCAGCTCAGCAAAGTAGCGGGAAGTAACCAAGCCTTTCTCTGACTTATCCAGACAGTCTCTGACCAGCTCAACCAACTGGTGCTGGATGAAGCCCAGCACCCCATCAGCCAGTGGGAGAGAGCTGTCTGGAGAGTAGTGGGTGACAATCTCCAATAAGCGCTCCTCCATCTGTGCTGTGGCCTGCAGGGATGACAAGGTCACAAACATGCTGTAAAGGCAATTGCAGGACCAGTACTTAAGCTTTTTACCCTTTTCATCATTCAATGTCCACAACATTTCTGTAGGTGGATTCAAACAAGTGACAATGAAGTGTAACTTTCCAACCTGTTAAGATATGTTATTCAAAAATCTATTGCATTTTCAGCTCACTTCTCCGTTTTGCACCAAAATTAACAAAAAACTGAGATTCTATTATATTTATGACTTAATGTGGATTAACAGCCAAACTGGTTCTGTTAAACTAGGACAAAACGGGTTGACAACAGAACATGAACATTGTAGAGTGCATTTGCTGCAAAATATGGACTCAAATTCACAAATATAAAATAAAGTACTTACCTTTGGAAAACGTTCTTTGTAAACATGATTCATCATGACAATCTCATTATCAAAAGAAACACTTGATCTCCCAGGGCTGCAAATGATATAAAACAGCCTTTTAGTACATGTCAATTGATCCACAAATGCATTCTGACATTGATCAATGATTCGTCAGATTCAACAATCCTGTGAGCCATTAGGTTTGTACAGGGTGTGAAAGTAGTTGTCACAGTAGTAGTCTGTCACAGTTATCTACAACCAACAACAGTAGATTCAGTTCAGTCCAACCAAATATGCACACATCAGCTTTCAATAAATAGTTTGGGTTTGGCTTAAGGTCAATATCTTACAGTTTTGATCTCAACCAGAAAGAAATACTGTGACCCAGCACTGGATATCAGCAGCTTTTAACTGTTCAAAGGTGCAATATGTGATCCTGCATGGTATGCAGGATCGCATAGTGCACCTTTAAAGCTACCATCAGGGTGTGTTTTACAAGTTTTGATGCTTTTCTTAAAAACGTGAATCACAATAACTACTCAATTGGTCATTAGCTACAACACCACCAGCATTTAAATCAGTTAGACAATATAGAAGTAAGGTTCAAAAAGAAAAGGCAGAGGGAAAACCAAATAACATGCCATCTGAGCCATTTTTGTCATGCCTCCATTATACTGGATTGATGCTAGATGCTGTTGCAGCTCAATTTGTCTCTCTGCATCAAGTCCCTCAGCCCCCTAAACCACCACCACCACCACTCTCGTCTACAGTTCAGCAGCTAGATCCCTGAGGCGCTGTTAGCTAGCACGCCCACACACGGCACACCACAGTGCCAGAACACAGAGCACTCCGACATCGCACAAACAGTGAAGAGCAGAGCCAACAGACAAAAGTTGTCGAAAGCACACAGCTCTGCAGTCAGATCTCCACCAGATGCCAGCCAACAGACATGTGTAATCAACGTGAGGCAATTGAGATGCCAAATGCTGTGTTTGCTTGTGAATTTGTCTCAGTCACGTTGATGTACAGGCATCCTGACATCTCAGTGTCAGATCTCTATCTCAGTGTACATAATAACACCAAGGATCTCATGATACGTGCAACACATGGAATGGATGTCCAAACCTAAAAAGTTTTTTTTCCACAATGAGGAAGCATCTAATCCCTGAGGAATGAATTTGATCTGTGTAAAATATTAGTTCACTATGACAGATTATCACACAAAAACAGTGTAACATTTGCTTTAGAGCGGATAGGTAAACAAAAGTTGCCAAAGGGTGCAGAATAGAAACAGGTATTGAGAGCTTTAAATCCATTTCACCTTAATAATGAGATGACATTGACATCATAACGCCATCATACACTCAAACATTTGCAGTGTATGTCTTTCTGTATAATTACTTGCTTGGAAGATATACCTTTCTTTCTAAAAATAATAAATAAATAACATAATACAAAAACATTTGTCAACAAGACAGGTTTGGGTGCATTGTGAAATCAGACTTGTTTACCTGAGGCTTCGAGATCGAGGTCGTATGACAGTCGAGGGTCTTCCATCCTCGTCAGTCATGCTGTCTGTGCTGCGGAAGTGTTTAAAGAGGAAGTGCAGTTCATCTTGTGTTGGCTGGTATGGAAGCTGATGAAGGCGCTCCTGGGAGGATGAGGAGGACTGCAGACAGATGGATTCACAAGGTGGGACAATTTATTCACTCAATTTAGCCAAATGCCAAACAGCATTTACCATCTACTAAACCTCAAGTAATTATTTTGATAACCACACTGAAAAGATTATTTCTAATAGCAACAGCTGTTACAATAAGAATATGAAAAAAACAACACTTTATATCATAGATGTTTGAAAGGAATTTTAAAAAAGCATTTTTAAACTATGTCCTCCTGGAATTGTGACATAAACACAAACACACACCTTGCTCACATGTGCACTTCAAAAGACATGTCAGAGACTCACGATGACATCTTGCAGTGACAATAAATAAAGACAAAACAAAACTCAGTGCTATATAATGCGGCTAAAAGAGCAATATAATATAATATAGAAGGTGCTATATGTAAAATTTTGTGTTGGTCAAATTTAAAGTTAGTCCCAGTAAACCACACTATTTTCCTTTCAAAAAGAGAATGCTCTGTCCTGAATTTTCATTATATCTGCTGAGCCACTGAGTAAAGGCTATTCAAATTGAATGGGATATGGCTCATACTGCTGGCAATCTGACAGAAGACAGCCAGAAGGACAACATCTGTGAAGTCTCTTTCTGATGACTTGAGAAAAAGATGGTAGTGAGACCCACAGAAGAGCCTTATTGTTCCTGCTGACCCCTGGGCCTTTATGCAAGTGACCCAATAAACCTCCTTATAATAGCTCCACAGGACTTTCACCACAGACAGAATACAAGGCCTACACCCCACATGCACACTGCCAACTGTTCATTTTAACTATGTAGTTATGTTATTCTGTGAACAACCATTTTTTATTCTAAATAAAACGTTAGACATATAACATAACAATGATCTATCAAATTCTTTTGTTATAAAAATCAATTTATACTTGTGAACTTTGACATAGCCTACACAAAATATGTGCAGTAATCTGCTGCTTACAACTTAATCTCTTGAAATTCTCTGCTCCTAAATGCTGGGAAGTTTAGCAGATGTCATCCAGTCACAACCCAGCACCTTATCACAGTCTGCGTGTGTGACTGCAATGTCCCAATGCTCCGGCACAACACTTAATGGCTCCAGTTTTAAAGACTACCACTACCGTTACTATTATTTCAAATCTCTATGTGATACTTGCATTTTACTACATTTTTCCTCCTGCTCTATCTCTAACTCTCTTTTCCTCATCTCTTTATTAACATATACACACAGAGACTGTGTGTGTTACTTCTTACACAGTTGACTGGGGGAATGACTCATTCAAGCAGATGATAGAGGGAAACAATTAGTGATTTGTCATCTTGGTCTTGGCATGAACTGTTCCTCATTGCATAAACGAATGTGCTATTTGGGCTGAGCGAGGTGTTAAAACTGCCTGGCCAACATGTCTCTACAAGGGAGGACAGTGACTTACCGAGACGGTGGAGCTAGGCGGATTGGTCCCATAGCCAGACGATGGGAGAGATGCCAAGGACCATCTTCTGCCCTCAGCTCTACAAGAAAAGGACATGCAGGTTACGTAAATCTCAACAAAACAAAAATTAGATTGTCCTTTGTATATGTAACTCCTTATATAACAGATGAAGTAGGAGATTTGCGAGAGCATGAAATGATAGCCCCGACCCTCCCACCCACAAAGAATATACACGAGGGCTCTGTGTGTCATTTTATTTACAGCAACTCTTACACGTTATTTGAGACGCTTTTCTCAGATTAAGAAATGTCTTTATGAAAACCAGTATTGATACAAATATAAGGATGTAGTATAAAAAAATAAACTTGAAATGCAAAAACAATTTGTGCAAGAATATTGAAAACAGCTACCTGTCAGCACGAGCCAAGTGACTGAGATAACGTCAGCATAGAGAGAAAGAGAAAGGTTTAGTGAGTTTTGGGAATCTTGCGTAAGTGACCCTGTGACATTCAGCTGAGGGATGAATACTGACAATGTGGCCTTCCTTGCCAGTTTTCATCTGCCCAGACAGAATGTGTACCTACCAACATAAATAAAGAAATTTGTAACTAAAGCTTTGACTAAAGCTTCGACAGTGGCTTTCACAATTCAACATATTTATGAACAGAGTCGGCTGTTAATACAGTGTTGTTAAAGGCCAGTAAAGGGCCATAACATTTAAGGAATAAAGATTTGCATTGTTTACTGCCTTTAATCTTGGCAGCATTTTAAGTGATGCAAGCACTAATTTTCTCAAGGCAGGAGAAATTTGTCTTTCTTGCTCTCATTGTGTTTGGGCTCATGAGTTTTTAACAACGCTTCTCAGGTGTCTTCAAGGTGCTGCCTCACTCGTAGTCTAATGATGTGCAAGTAAGTTTCCTGGGTACCCTCTCTGACTACACTCATCTCGCTGAGAAGAAGCTGAGTGTAGGAAGACCTTGTGGGGGAGGGGTGTATGTATGTATGTATGTGAAAACTACAGGCTGAGTCAGCCTCTGTCACCTTGCTGCTGTTCCTCTTGAGCTTCCAGACTGTCTCCCTTTGTCCCAGTATTCAGACCGAATTTGATGTGTTTGGTAATTTTGTTTATTTTTTTAGAGGTTCGTCTGGGTTTACATCATTATTATGTTACAATGCAAGTCAAGGGAATTTAAACGAATAAACTAGAAAGATGCCGCACAGACACATCTTTCTAAGAAAGTGAAGCACAATCGTATTAACAAAATCCAAAAATTATATATATACTCTATACAGTGCTCTGTACAGGGATGCCAGATTAACAAATACATAGTAAATTAAAGTACTTCCAGCTCATCATACCCTCATCCTGTGTGTACTCAATGCTTACCAAAGAGTAGTATTGGGTAAAACGGCTACTGGCTGAAAAATGCATATATTTATGTACAAAACAACCTAAGAAAGACTCCATTTATACGGCTATTTTTATGTCAACACGTATTGACAGGTCTGTACAGCTCAACTTCTAAAAGTTTGTTTTGTGTATAGGGAACACGGAACTTATTTACAGTGAAAACAGACTTTTCAACTGGTATATTTACGTAATTTAACTTTACATTCAGTGAATTGGTACCGTCTTGTAACACAGAAAGTTTAGTGACCTGTAAAATGTGTCTTAAGACAAACATACAATCAAGTGTTTAAGAATTTCTTTTTCCAATAATTTGATAGACAAATTAGTATTTAATTGGTATTAGAGTGATCTTTGATCACAGAAAATTATTTTTGAAAAAACTACTTTGCAATCAATCATATAAATGTCTTTGAAAAACAGACAGAAATTTAGCATTATCCTCTTTATCAGTTACTCAAACAGACTGTTATACGGAGTAAATGTCATACTAGAGTTTCATCAAAAGTGTAATTCCACCCTTAAGTTCTGACAAAACAATCATATCACTGACATATGACATACCTTCGGGCAAATGGAAAGTTGAGGCAGGCACTGGTTGACACATTTCGGGGGCTGTCTAGTGGGCTGCTTGCAGCTACATAAGGAAAAACAACATTACTCCCCATATTATAAAAAAGCAATAATTCTGGCTAATAATATTTCCAAACAGAATGACATAATTTCTATGCAGGAACTCTAATTCACTGCAAATGATTACTTCAAGTAAGGATCAAGTTGAAAACAGTGTGGCAAAATGAAGCAGGTACAGTCACATCAATTTATTGATGAATTATTAATTTTAGCTGCATTTTGTATTCTTGGGTAAACTGACAAAACCCTGGGCTGTGTAACACAAATGATTTCCCCTTATGTCTGAATGATCATGAATTTGACTCTGCCTCCTCCAACAGCAAGTTCACACTGTGGTTTTGTGCAGTGCATTCATTTTCAGACATATGCAATTTCTTAAATACAGTGAATGTATTTCATACTACTGCAGCACATGGTTGGATATATGGTATAATGCAGGTATAGTTTAGCAAATACTATACTAACTTTTTTCTCCTAACATGTTTTTTTGAAGTACAGCCCCTACTGTGACATGTTGTCATTACAGGTTACAATTTTACAACTATCTTTTAAAAACGTTGAAATGGGGCTTACCAGTGTGGAGAGAGAGCGGTGAAAGCGGCCGGGACAATGTGGGTGATGGTGTCCCGACACCAAGGCTCTTCCTGTTGCTGCTGCGACAGCTGGAGCATGAACAAAGAAAAATAAATTATCCAAAACCCTCACGTGACGTACACCTTATGCATCTGCATCTCTCATGACAAGTCGTACTTTAATGTTTTGGCCTCTATATTGAGAGACTGTCATGACCTGTGGGCTAGTCATTTAACACAAGTAACACAAATGCAGCAGAACAAGAAGTAATAACTCCTGGTATTAATTATTTAAGTTTAAAGTGTGTATATGAAATGTGAAATATGAGAAAATCAATTGATTTACATCCATTACTGCCACCATTAACATCACTGCCATCATTATCTTGCTGCCTAAAATGACCCCTTTCTTTAAACTTGATGAAAGAATGAAAACCACCATACAGAAGATGATAAGCCAGATCATTCTGATTATGTTCATCACCAAACAGTTAATATGAACAATAAGGTAATGGAAGTGTATCCCTTTAAGCTATAGTATTATAATCATTTTGTCCCTGGGTTTACCCAACTACAATTACAGGTTTGACTCATGCAATGCCTCAGGTTGTGTTTATGGCTAATTGTGAGTTTGTGTGTGTGTCATTGTGACTGTGTGTGATCAAGAGGACAGTTGCCCTCTAAAGTAGCAGACTGTTATCTATTAGTCTCTGAATTATTGTAGCTAAATAAGTCTGAAAAACACATGCAAACTGGAACTGGGATGAGTATAAACTGGAAGTTGTGGGGAAAAAAACTGCAATACTCAGTTTTCTGTATCATACTCGTTACTACCCTCACACTCTAAAGTAATAATTATTAAGCCCCAAACTGAAAGATATTCAGTTTATTTTTACACTGATGTGTGACAAAGAAAAAGTAGTGAAACTAGTGCTAAATTAGGCAAACAGCTGTTGATTTTCTGATGAGCTAACTGAATCAAATTATTTCAGCTCATATCAGTTTAATATGTTAGAAGTCTTTCACAGTCAATAGCTGAGCTGTAATCTATAATAACTGCATCACAATACATCGGACAAAACATAATTGTCCAATGTACATACGACAGGCTTATTACATTTAAAAAATACAAAACTGCAATAAACTTAACTCATGTTATAATGGTATCATCGACAGTGAGCAGACAGAAAGTTACTGTAAATCCTTTTTTGCCTGGAGTTTTTCCACAAAAACACACTTTAAATGGCCCAACAGAGATGAGAAGTATGATTCTGAACTAGAAGAACTGAGGTCTCACTGTCTCTGCCCGGTGAGACTTAACCGATGAGATTATTTCTGCCTCCACAGCACCTCTGCCTTAAGAAATGCTTACGTAACTACAACTCTGATCTGTAAGCAAATGCAGACCAGCCATGTAAGATGAATAGAGGAAGCTGATCATCGCTCAGAGACTAAGAGGGAGCCTCCTGTCAACACACTCAAAGCAGAAGAGAATGTGTGTGCACTGGCAGCAACACCAAGTCCAGCTGGATCCACAGATGTCCACAGCTCTGAGGTAGTGTGTGTGTGTGTGTGTGTGCGCGTGTGTGTGCGTGTGTGTGTGTATGTGTGTAAAGGGAGGGAAGGAGTTGTAAATAACCCTCTGGTTCTGAAAAGAAGGGGCAAACTTTGCACATTAACATTCAGGAGCTTTCTGTGACATCAGAGTGAACAGAGTGTCAATTAAACAATTCAATTGATCCAAATAAAACTAATCTACAAACAATATAAACTGTTTTCTGCAGTTTATGTGCAAGAAATTGCTGATGATTTTTTCTTGCATTATTAAAAAAGTAATATCTTGATGAAGATGCTGTCTTTTGCTCTGGTAGTTCTCAATAGTTTTTGACAATACTTAGAACCAGCATTAACCTGGATCATTGCCAGGAGATGATATGATGATGATGATTGAATAATCATTAGTTACTGGACTTTACAAACACTTTTAAAATGATGCTTTCCTCTGTTTTATATGATAGTAAATATAATCACCCTATGTTTTGAACTGATGGTGGGAAAAACAACAACAACAAGCAATCCAAAGATACCACCTTAAGCACAGTGCAATTGAAATCAAAATATTTCAATACTTTCTGACACTTTAAAGAACTGACACTGACAAAAACATGAGAGATGGGCAGTAAACTGATAGAATATCTGACCGTTACTTGCAGCCTGAAGATAAACACAATGGACACAGCTGAGTTCAGTGTTGGTGGCAGCATCAGACAGTTGAAAGAAGCACGTTACATCTCCAACATGACAGCCCTCCAACCTCCATCACACACACACCAGTGCAAACGGAGAAGAGCACATACACATGCCACCACATAAACGACGCTTTGTTTGCATTTCTTTAACGTCCATTGGTGTGATACAAGGAGCAGATCCACATTTTACTGCGACAATTATAGATGCCTATAGCAATGTTACACCTAGTATCACTTGTAGAAACTCGCATTTTGCGTCTAGTTTGCGGTATTTAAAGAGAGGATACCCATTTCGGTGCAAAAAAGCCATGGTTGAACTTTTGAATTGCAAAGTGTGCATTTTTTGTGTGCACTCACTGTAGCTGTAGTGTACTAACACTGGATTATCGTTCGAGAGGCTCTCAAAGGAGCTAGCTTGATTTGCCTCCACAAAGAAAAACACCCTGTGAGC
Source organism: Trinectes maculatus (assembly GCA_016785345.1). Classification (NCBI taxonomy): domain Eukaryota; kingdom Metazoa; phylum Chordata; class Actinopteri; order Pleuronectiformes; family Achiridae; genus Trinectes; species Trinectes maculatus. Next base: position 51,027 of record JAFBJQ010003149.1, read on the forward strand.
GCATTAAACATTAAAACAAATTATCTGCTACGTGACTGTATTAGAACAACACAAAATAATAAGTGTAAACAGTAGAACTAGCTTTATATTTACACCACGCGAAAGCCTCGGTAACTACCTTTTCGAGCGCTTTAGCAACGCTCCGGGAACAAAACTGGACTTGTTGGGACTCGGCACCGCAGACCACTGACTCGGATCCGACATGCTGGAGGATTTTTTCTTGAATAACCCCGTATGAAAGTTAATGTTAACCGCGGAAAACTGAAGCTAGGGTCGATGAGAAACCTGCTCTCCCTCCTCCTCCTCCTCCTCCGGCTGCTGCTGCTGCTGGTTTCCCCACCATCGTGTCTCCCTCTCGGTTTGGTCGGTTCCTTTTGTATTCACACCGAGCGAGTCCCAGCGGCGGCCGGGCTGCGGTTACATCCCTTGGGCTGTTTGGATGTATTTCTGTCCCTGAAACACAATCTCCATGTCGGACTTGCTTTGTGCGTGAGCGCGTGTGTGTGGCAACGTTCACACAGCAGCACAACACTTTTGTTTGGCCACACAGACTGTGCAGAGTGCGCGTGCGTCCCGGTAAGGAAGCCGGAGCATGATGCTACGTTCAATTGCCGCGTGTTACATTTGCTTTCAGACTACTGAAAAAAAATCTCACAAATATTTAACCCCAACGCTAGCCACTGCGAATATTATTTTGAGACCTTCAACTACTGACCGCTAATTTATGTCTTTAGCAGCTCACATTAAAAAAAAAAATCAAATTAGTTCGGTGTATGACAAATAACAGCAAAGATTAGCATTTTTTCATTATCACTCGCTAATGGCTATTTAATGTAATTAGCATTTGAATAATAATTATTTAAATCAATAGTATCCAAGCTATGTTATGTGAGAGAATGCAGGAAAACGCATTAGTTTTCCCAAAGCTCGAGAAGACAACTTCAAAAATGTTTTTCCTAAAAACAGACCGCAATGTGTCCCAAGGTGCAAAACGCAACAGGTTTGACACTAATAGCATTGAGAACGAACAATACATTGAGGCCAAAACAGTGATATGAGATGTTATAATCGTGTTGTGTTATGAAACAACACCTGGTATGGATTTATTACTGTGGCTTGAAACAGTGGACTATTTGGTCAGGGTAAAAACTGTCAGAACTGTTGCCACAGAAACATTTTCTTCACATGTTCCTCTTTGGTCAGTCATGAACACTAATACTGTGGTGGCAATTTCCCACAAAATGTGAAAGCAGCATAAAATGGGGTTGGGTTATACCATAAGAAGTGTGGTATAGGGAGGATCCCAGCCAAACTTTTAAACAGTGGTATATTCCACAGCATAAAATACCTCCATGTATGTGTTTGTATGATTAATTTAAAAACTATCTTGCATTTGAGTCTGTTACAGCAAACTAGAAGTAAAAAAAAAACAAATAATTTTCATTTTAAATTATGTAGATGTTTGCTTGCATTTTTTGCAAGTCAGTTTAATCTGAATCATGCGTTCCAGTGTACTATTTGGAATTATGGTCAGACCATAAAGATTTATTGAGGAGCATTAATCTCTCTGACAGACCCATGGTCTGATTTGCATTTCTATAGTCAGTACTTAAATGTTGTTTTAATGCACTTCATTCTTTCTTTATGATGATGATAATGATAATGGCATGGCGAGGCATATGTTCATTTGATTCCTGCAACAGGTTCTAGGGTGATACTTATATCATATCTGTAATGCCACAGTCATTGTAAAGATATCTCAGAGATCACAGTCAAAGACTGATGTAGCAAACCAATTTGCTCACATAGTAATAGAAATCTGATGATGTTTCTGGCAGTGTGGTGTGGAGGGTGTGGGGGTCTCCAATACAGACTGCTGTGAGGCATGATGCCAAATAATGTGCAACCTGTTGTACTGTTGCATGGCATAACAACTGTATGAAACTTGGATCGTGTTAAGTAATTCATTTTTGATTTCGCAGTAAAATTTGTACATTTTTCAACAAAGCAAATAGCTTTCATTACTGCACGGTGCCGACCTGGCGCTGCTCACACATCCAGAAACAGGCTGGATGCAGCCGCCTCTGTTTGCAGTGTTGCCTTCCTCCACAGCACCCAGCACCGTTGCTAAGCAACCAACATGGACTTAGAGACAACTAATAACTGATAGGTCTTCACTGGTATTTGTATGTTAAGATACCAAAACAACCCAGACCTAGTGCACATTTCCTTTCTCTTTGTCCAAAGTTATTCTATTTCACACTTTTTTGATAAAATCTAAACTATCCAAATTCGATATTTAACTATGATGATTCTCAAATGCGGCCTGCTTTTTTAAGCTCTACTAATGCAACTAACAGTCTGGTGCATATCATGTAACCCCCCCCCCCCCCCCCATAACGCTGATGTTTTCTTTTTATTATAACCCACATAACGCTGATGTTTTCTTTTTATTATAAAACATGTTCTGAAAGCAGATAGACGTTAACTTTATATAATAACAATTTAGAAGGTCAAGATTTAAATAATAATACAAATGAATAATTTTGAAGATTCAGACAAAGAAAAAAAAAGAAAACATATCGCATCTACACATTTTGGTTGAAGTAAACATTTAAACCTCTTTTTCTAAAGTATCTCACTCACACACACACACACACACACACACACACACACACGCACAGTATTTATATAATGTTTAATATACTGTATTTGGTGCTCTAGTCATTGTTTTCACCAGGCGATCGGTGGATGAGGGACTCAATCAAAATAAACTACACTGCACATGTTCATGGTAATGAGGGCACTTGTCACACAGTGTAACACTATGGTTCACTGATGGGTTGTTCTGGACCACAATGGAGCTGTACATCACAGGGGAACACACTGTGTCAGGCATTGTCTAAATAGACAATACCCATTACATGGATAAGCTAATTATTGGTTTTGTGGTGAATGCACTCATGGATGCTAGACTTTTCTTTTTAAAGTTACTTAACATGTTAATAGAAACAGTTTGTATGTGGCCTGTCTCTCTTACCTCCAGGGATGAAGGGTTTGTAAGGGGCTGCAGGGGCTGCAGGGACTGCATGGGCTCAAGAGGGTGGGGCTCTGGCAAGTGGGTGACAAACTGTAAGGCAAGAAATGTTCGCATGAATTAGTGCGATGACTCAACACCTCAGCGTGTCGCGGCACTCATCAGTCAGCAGCAGAGACGTTGTCATGGGTTAGTGGTTGATGCCTGCCTCTCATTGGCTGCCATCACCAGCCGATAGTGACAGACAATTGCCGTCTGTCTGTGAGGCTCTGATGCTCCTTACCTTCTGTTGGCATTGTTTGGTACACTGTAGTCGGCTGTAACTAACTGCACATTTAAACTCTCTCAAGATCTTTCACCACGGAAGGGTGGCAGTTTGGTGTCAACACACAACGCTCTTTCATCACACAGCACACGTTTCATGAACATGTAATAATGACTGCATAGGTCTACAGTGTGAAGAAATCTGATGTGTACCGACATACAGCGTCTGGACTGAAGATGGAATTTAAAACGACGATGGAGAAACACATGTCGAAGAAATCCAAATAAAGCATTTCATTCATTAATAACTAACTTTAAATTAAAACACATTACAAGCCACTTCATTACTCTATGTATATTATAATGTCTAATGGGCAAACATGGGAAATTATAAAATGGTTTAAATATTAATAATAAACAAATATTTAAAATCAAAAAGATAAAGGCAAATGGGGAATGGCATAGCTGCATTTTTTTACACAACCTCATGGACAGGATAAATAATCGTTAAAATGGCCTTAAATACCTTAAAAACAGCCATGAATACCATTATCTAAATATAAATTCATAACTGCCTTTTTATATTGTTTTTGTAAACCATTTCTTACTGTTGACTCATTCTTGATGGATTATTACATTTAATGTGCACATCATTTTTTATCAACGCTTAATTTATAGCTATTTCCATGACACTTGTCCTCCATACACTTTTGGTTTCTGTGCATATAAAACCCTGAAACAAACCATACTTTCAAAAATCAAAATAAGCATGCTCAGCCATCCCAAGATTTACCTCTGCCTGAAGCTGACCCAGCACTACAGCTGTTTTCTACTGATTACCCAGCCCCAGTGTAAGCTCTGCCTTGTGGGCACCACGCTGCTGCTATTGTCTCAGCGCTGTGGAGGGTTGTCAGTGCTAAACGCAGAGCTCATGAACGTGTTGTCATAGTAATGCAGGGATGGTGGGGAAAACAATTCCTCGTGCAAAGACAAATCACTGCGTTATGTCAGCTCATAATCATACAACGCATGCAACTCATTGCCTTGAATCTTGTCTTGATTTTCTCACAGAGCCCTGAATCTGAGCCCCTCAGTGCTTTTCACGTTTTCCGTGTCGACAGCACTTCACTGACACTCCTGTCCAAAGTGCAAATGAGTAGAAAACCTCTGCGTGAATCACTGGTGACATCCACACAGAATTTTCTAATTGGCTCTGTTGCTGCGGTCGTTCACGGACGCTCACATCCTAAGTGCAGCGACAGCTAAAACCATTCGATAGCAACAACAGCACCAGGATTGTCTGCAAAACAAATAAGTAAAAATAAGTAGTCAAAATCAAGAGCCAGGAAGACATTGCTTCAAGACATCTTTTTGATGTTGTGTGTCATGTGTCATTTATTTGCATTGCTGGTGGTTAAAGAGTCAATTCAAAGTGTCGAATGTCATAGGTTTGGTTTAGACCATTGAGGGTCTGATCTAATGCATCTCACTTCATCACTAAGACCCTAGAACCCCATTTCTGCTGGCTGAGCGTGAAACCTCCTCGGCATATCTGTGCAGGAGCAGGATCAACTCTGTGTCTAAAAAAGAAAATGCAACGCTCTGCTGAGATGATCCACAGTGGAGGCAGATGGAGGGATGTATGATCAGAGAATGGGGATGTGAGCGGGGAGCTCCTACGCCTTATGGATCACCATCACATAGTGGGCAGCAGGTACTTCCCCCTCCCTGCCCACAAAGAGGCTACATTCACTCTAAGAAACGAGGAGGTGGATAGAAGCCTGCAGCCATGTCCTTTGACAACAAATCAAAGACTATCAAATGAAAGATTTTCTTTAAAGATCATCTCTGATAATTGAAATGCAATTGTCTGTCTTGTGAGGGTGACCCTGTGATTCATGCAGAAACATGGAGTGACAAACAACAAACAATCAATCATCACTGATACATGAGCCAAGCCAAGCATGGTTTGTTTATAGTTTTTAAAAAAAACATATGTAATGCTGCTTATCGTTTTTTTTTTTTTTTGACTTCTCTGACGCTGTAAGCAAATATGCCAAAGTCCTCATCTGCACAAGCTTCCTGACGCTGCAGTTGTTTGGTTTTACAAGTTTAACCAGCCACAAGCTGTGCAAACACACAGAGCAATTTGTTGAAGACTCAAATATGATAATACTGATAATACTGAGCACATTTGTGTTTCAGAAGAAACAGGCACCTGATCAGACACCTTCAACTCCATGAGTCCTCTCCTCAAATACAACACGCACGAGTAAACAGTTCAGCTGTATGATCGCACAGATGTCATTCACGTTTCCACCAGGGTCTCTCGGTTCTTCAGTGGTTGAGAGATAATTATGCGACAAAACCAGAAAGAAAACAGAGCTGAACACAACAACATGGCCCCACAGAACAACTACTACTCAATATAACTTTAAAAGACGACAGCCCCGCATGGTTTCACGTCTGACAGAGCGGAGGGTGGGAATAAAGGGAATAAAGAGCAGAACTTACTCCAGAGTCAGAGAGGGGATCTTCAGCTTATCTCGTCGCGACTTCATTCTGGCGGACCTCGGAGCGGCGGCTTCGCTCAGCACAGCGCGGCGGCGCTCTCCCTCACAGCCGGCTGCCAGCCGCCCATCGCCGCCGTGCCTCGACTAAAAATAACCCGCGGGATCGTTTGACGACGGCTTCAGCGGATTCCGCTGAGACCACCCCGAGCTGACTCACACGATACGATAAAGCGCAGTTACAGAGCGGAAGAACAAGAGTGGTGCGCGTTGCGCGTTGCGCGTTGCGCCTGTCTCCATTGCGCACTGGAGAGCGACTGGCTCAGCCGAGAGAGAGCGACGGGTCACTGCTAACCTCCATGTGACTGCTGGGGGGAGGAGGAGGGGGGGGGGTTGTTGCTATTGGATGGGTGTTTGCCAAATCAGTTTGGGTGATGGGTGACGGAGTTGAGTTTGGCCGAAGTTGGTGCTGGAGCTGAGATGCGATCCACAAATCTGATTATTCCTATTTGACGCGCGAATATCAACACGCGTTTTCATGCTTGATCTTGTTGTTTTTTTTTTCTCTCAAAACAGCTCTTTAGCCAACATCACAGTGACACGACGCCAAATATGACTTGTCACCAGTTGCCGTTTTAATTGTTGTTCTATGCGTGTCAATGCACGGACACATACTGGAGCAGCAGAGCCGTGATCGGTGGCAGGCGGCTGGTCGTGATGAGGCTGGGGAATACCTTCACTGCAAACCGTGACAGCCGCCACACTGGATGTGTTTCTCACACTGTCGCGCGCAATGTGTGCGCGCGCACGCGCGTGTGTGTGTGTGTGTGGTGTGGATGTTACTCATGCTGTGGGGACCTAGATCTGTTCACACGGTCCCATTGTGAGGACCTGCTGAGACGAAACCGTATCAATATAACACGAATGGTCCATTTTAGGGCGAGGACATGAGGTATGGGCCAGTAGAAGGAATAAAATCGGTTAAGTATGGTCAAAACAAAAGTAACGCCCCTCTGATGTTACTGTGCGCGCGCGTGTGTGTGTGTGTGGGGGGGGGGGCTGATGGACAATGCACATGTGGCTTTGACGTTTGTGAGACAGGCTTGAAAGTAGATTTTCCAGGCACGTATAGTAGTGTGTTTTGTGTGTGGATGTGCCTTTATGGATCTGTGAACATCCAGTCTCTCAGGTGTGTGTGTGTGTGTGTGTGTGTGTGTGTGTGTGTGTGTGTGTGTGTGCGTGTGTGTGTGTGTGTGTGTGTGTGAGCACGATGGGGACGGGGATGTGTTGTCACTACTTGAACCTCAGCTCGGTCTCTATGGAATGTCTGCATCTCCAATGGCAACCGCTGACTGCCATGACACCAGTGTCTTCCCGGTTGCTAGGGAGCTTGTAGTGGTTTGCTTGGTTGCTAGGACATAAGGTTAACTCGAGTACAACAGTTAGGATTACACTATACACACACACACACACACACAGGTTTGGTATTCTATAAGACGATAATGATGATTTTTATTATTATTAGTCGTGGCAGTAGTAGTAGTAGTAGTAGTAGTAGTACTTAGTAGTACTATTTACCTGTAATTAGACACATTTTGGTCTCCTAACAATAATTGGCTATTTAGCTGTTAAATGCTGTTTTCTGTTTTCTGTTTTCGTCAGCCGCTCACTAAATGTGTCTGTCTGCTGTGTGGAGCTGAGCAAGTGTGTACAGTTTCTTTTTGGGTTGTTTTTTTTAGCTTGTGAGAACAGTGCTGTGGTAGAAGCATTAGTGAACGACAGCAGTAAAATCTGTGATAATTTACTTCTTTAACAGTATGCACATTAAGTCAGAGTCAGTCACTGGAAAATAGAGCCTGCTTAAGGCGATTCCCACTCCCTATTGCTTGGTATTTGTTTTGTTTGAGCAGTATTTAATAGGAGAGTCAATATCTCTGTTACCATGGCAATAAGGGCTTTCCTGCTCATCCTCTCCCATCACGCTGTGTGCTTCCTCCAATCTCTACTGTGAGACACGATGCTTCACTAAAGGCTTTTTCAACACGTGCCCCTCAGCAAATGGCAGACAAGCCATGTTATACTTGAATTTAATTTAATTTTAATTTGCCTGGTCCCCTGCATGAAAAAAACAGTGAATTGTTTTACAGTAGAGATGCCTCCAGTCTGAAAGGAACATGCGACAATGTCTCAGCATGACAAATACACACTGACTGTAACAAAATCAATGAAATCTAGCCTGCTGTGTATAAATGATGTAAGTACAATGACTGAATTAACATAAAAACACATATGCTGCATCAGAATGTCACGGCAAGATTAAAAGATGTCAAAAACAACTTAGACGCCAGAACAACAATAACATATTTAATTTTATTATTCATAATTTACAAAATACATTGTAAACTGAGTAGCAATATGAGATATCACTGACTATGTAATAAACACGAGGAGCATAACAAAAGGTTGTGCTTGTTGGTGATGATAGACACAGAGATAACATGGTGAGTATGCACAAAGGAAGCAGTTTTGGGAAACTGTGATGGTGCGATGCAGGAAATGAGTGTGCTTCTGTTTGAGAGCGAGAGACAAAAAATGGAGACACGTGCAATCACGTGTCTGAGGCTTCTGTAAGGGATTTGTGATATATAATTCAGCCCAGGAGATGGCGTAGAAATACAACAATGATTGTCTCCCTCTGAAGAAAACTTAAAAGAATGAACTTAGATGACAACATTAGTTTTAGGGGTCTGTGGAGGTACTGCAGGGGGTTGGTGAATATATTTAATCTTAGACATTTCTTTCCTAAAAATAATGTACAAAAATCTAATACCCCCAAAGTATAAATGAAACGGTTAATTGTGGTGGGAGAAAGATAAACTCTAATAAATATGATCAATAATAATAATCAAAATGGGATCACTTCCTTACTCCTCTTACAATTGATATTTATATTTGCACATGTGTAGGGGAGTGTAGTAGATGTACAACAGCTGTGTGATGCAGAGGTTGCATTCCATAACTTAATGTTTACATCAGCTGCTTCAGTGGTGTGAACCGCAGGGTCTTCCTCTGCATGAAAGTGTTGTGTCTGTGGGAAGACTGAGAGTAGGAGCTAAAGAGAAATGACCACCTTCAGTCATCACCCACTAAAACCAAATATCCAACCAATAAAATCCCCCCATGATGAACACAGCCAAGGATCTGTTTTGAAGTTTTAAAAAAATAGTTACTTCAAAGCCCCCAACTTCCTGTGCTGTGGTTTAAGTGCTGATGTGTGTATGTGTGTGTGTGTGTGTGTGTGTGAGAGAGAGAGAGCATGATTTTGAGCCATCAGCATATCTGACACACACATTAACAATGTAAACTTTAGGCAGATAAGCTTACGCCTTGCCTTGAAATCAAGAGAATCTGAGAATCAACACTGTAAAAAGCTGATAAAAATATAACTGGCAACATTCATTTTTTTCTGTTCCTTCTGTTTTTAGTGACATCAACAACAGAAATATATTCCGAGTATACGCAGAGCAACCAAGTGATATGTTGATGAAGTTAGACATGTGAAAACCCTACAAAAACTGCAACTGATAACATGATGCTGCTTGGCCCCATCTGAGCAGGAACAACCAGCTGTGACCTTTCAGAAATACATTGGTCTACCGTTATCTTACCATCTGCTGTACTGCAGAGCAGACACAAACAACCATTTAACCTCACAATCACAATTGCGGTTGGTATAGTGATGTTTACTGAAATAACTATCTGCTTTTTTGTCCTTAAATATAAATAAAAACAAGAAAACATTATGTTTTTGGTGGTACGTGACTTCCTGTGCTGAGCACTTGATGAAGATGAATGCGAGGCGACGAGATAAAGAACATAATTGGATTTAACATAACTTAAAGCTCAACAGTCATGAGGCCCATTTATTTGGTTCCATTCACTGTGATGCGCATGAATGACAGTAACAGAGACATTGTTTATTAGAAGACAAGTCACAAAGTGATTGTTAATGTTAACTTGAAACCTGAGTTGAGTTTGAGAATAAGTAAAGAACATTTTTTTCAACTTTGTGAAACCTGAATCAGACTGACATTTCAGAACCGCAGACAGAAACGAAAGTATTTACTTGGACAAAAATAGAAATCAGGGTTTTTTTAAAAAATGATTTTGCAGTTCAGTTGAACTAAACCTTAAAGACATAACAGGATACAACCACTGACTGCTCTTCTAAGCAACAGTACACTGGTTAAAGAATAGCTTCAACTCAGCCCCCTTTTTTCGGTGTGAACAAAAACTGTTTACAGGGATTCACTGTTAGAACGAGATCAATACTAAATCCAATGCAAACTCAGCATTTTTCCAGAGGGCAAAATGTCTCTTTTTTTCCTTAAAATATGAAGAAAACATTTGCTCTTCGTGAATTTGCATTCATCGCATGTGTGACAACCTCTTCAGCCGAGTTCTTCAGTCTGCACCACATGTCCATGAGTTTTTTTTAAGTCTTCCGTTACAGGAGGTGCCTGTGAGCCTGCACCTACAGATCAGTGATTGTGTAAGTTCCTGTCTGCAGTTTCCTCCCGTCAAGCACACAAACTGCTACTTAACTTGAAAATTAAACGTAAGGACTCAAAAGACCAAGCCCTCCCATTAAGATCAGTGAGTTCAAAGAACCGGGGGTCATCACGCCAGGTCTGCAAGCGAAGCATTCCATCCACCATGGCTGAAAACACTGTCACAAATCCACTCGGGTTAGTTTTGATCGCCACAGCACACATGGTTTTTAATGGTAAGCTGACTTCTTTCTTACCGATGCTTTGCTCTGTGACATCTGAGAGGTTTCGCTCGCTAGAGTTAAATTTGAACTGCTTCTTAAAATCTGTATTTGTATCTCTGCTTTTAGAATCACTGTTTCCACGTGCGTTAATCATCCTGTATCATAATACCACAGTGATATATATTGCTGTGTCGCCATCTATAGCTTTCAGTAAAATAACTGCAATTCCGATGTGTTAGTATTTAAGTCTGTTGTGTTGCTGCTGGTAAAATGTGTCATTCTTATAAAGACAACGTGCATGAATGTATGGATAAATCCAGGCTTTGTGTAGTCGGACAGATTTCTTCCAAAACTATTGTGCACTTGTGTTTGTAAATAGATTTTCCTTTGGGAGTATTAAATAGTGTGATTCAAAACAAACTCATTGAAGGCAGAGGGCATAGTTTTAGATAGTTTGCGTTATAGATAAAACTGCTCCAACCAAGTCTAAATGGCCTTGTTTCCACTTTTTTGATAACACTGAACTAGATGACACAGCATCGCTTTTACTGCTGTATTTCCATTGATGCTCACTGATGCGTTGTATGTAAAGTGATCTAATACAAACACAGTTAGCTTTATTTGAATTGTTTGAAATGCAAGATCCGCCCGGCCTGAAAAAGAGTTTAGTAAGACAATAAACTGCTGACTAAATTGTTTGCATTTATCTCATTCTGGAATATTGTAATATGTAATGTGTGTGATTTAAAATTGGCCAGGGCTTATTTCAAGAAATCACATGAATTCTTTCAAGGTCAAAAGCAATAATTTATACCCGCTATGTGTGGATGTACAGTTTTATTTGGCGATTCTTCATGAATGAAAACATCTTGAGCAGGTTATCTAGGGTTTTTGTTCTGTGTCAGATACTGTATGTGCAATGAGGGGTTGTAAATCATGAAGTATATTGAAGTTTCTTCAGTTACTATACCTGAGGGAGAAATACAAAGTTAAAGAGCAGTAATTACACTTCCACTTAGTTTGGTTTACTTGGTTTAAGTTGCATTTTGCTTTTACAGGGGGTCCTCGTGTTACGACGGAGATCCGTTCCTGAGAATGTGTCGTAACCAAATTTCGACGTTAGTCGGAACATACTGAGAGACAGAGAGAGCGCTCACCAACTAGTTCCCGTGCGAAGTCTGTACACATTTACAGGGCAAACCGCTTAAGCCGAAATAAGGAAGTTCACGGGAGATGTGTCGTAACCACGAAAACGACATATCTCGCGACCATCGTAACACGAGGACCCCCTGTATAGGAAGGAGCGAGCACTTACACATATCATATCCTTTGTCTGTCTCCACACAGGCCAAGCAGCGGTCACTGGGACCCTCGGCAGGAACGTCACGCTTACGTTTAGATTTAATGACACTGTTATTGATAATAAGTACCATTTAGCAGTCTATATAACAGGGCAGACAAAGATTGCCGAGTGTCCAAAAAACAAAGGCTGCTTAAGTGGAGGTGTTTTTGACATTTACCAAAATACATCTGTGCTATACCACATTAAAAAGCTGAGTCCAAAAAACAATGGCACTTACTGGGCCAGCTTGTTCCCAGACTCAGGACTACCGAAAGAAAGTGACAAGGTGCAGCTGATCGTCCACGTGGAGAACAGGAACAACACAGGTAAAATGCGTATTTAACATATCACTTGTACACTATAAGAAATGACACCAAGAGATTATTATGTAGGAAGGACACTGTTGTTTAGTCTGACAGGACGAGAAGAGACCATGAAAGTTCCAGTAGTCTATCCGGTAGGAGAAGTAACATCAACCAGTCCCATAAAAGGATCACAACCACCAATCATATGACAATAACAAGTATTGTCTCTTCCGACAAAGTTTAATTCAAATAGTTTATTCGAACACCTTCTGACAGCAGTGGCAAGAATATCAAGTCTCCCAAACAAACCAGCTACTGTCATTTCTATTTTTTCCCAGTGTTGAGTCTTTCTGCATATATGTTTTGTGACCATTTTTTAAAGGTTCCTTCCAGAAAGAATCAATGGACGTTTAGTGGAACGTAGGAAAGTAATAAGAGACCAAAGAAACAAAAGTCACTATTCTATGACTCACTGTTTGCTACTCTGCCGTGTTAGTTTCAGAGCTGCTTTTCAGTGCAGTCAGAGGAGAAAGTGTCTGGATCTTCACTACACTTTATTTAAATGAAAGCACAACTATGTTTATAGTTATAGTATATATTATAGTACATATTTATATAGTATTAATATAGTAATATATTTATGTATAATATGTAAGTAAAATAGGATACAGGTACATACAGTTTCACAATTTCCCTTGACTCCTACAGGTGCGCATCTGCCAGATAACAGTACAATAAACAACAGTGAAGATTCCAGTTTGTTTTCCTTCCACGTCGTCACTGTCCTTGTAGTTTCTCCTGTAGTGCTGCTGGGTGCAGTACTTCCCTTGCTGATCTGGAGTCTGTTGCGAACCAAAGGTAGGATAAGTCATTTTGTTGCTTTGTTTTCCTTGTCTGACATTACTGATAATGCAGGGTCTGCAAAGAAGGGTCAGCTGACCGATTAAACTTCATAAATATTAATAATTAATTAATAATTAATATGTTTATCCTCATACACTGGCGAATTAAATCTAAGGTTGCATATGTGACATAAATGGGTCTCAGGCACAGTCCGGAGTGAGAATCATTTGTTCTGGGATACAGTGAGTAGTATTTTCTGAAGGAGGAGATGAGACGTATTATTGTTATTCTGTGGAAAATATTTGCAGTTGTGTGGTTTGATGCTTGAAAATGCAAACCAGATTGCAGTTTCACTTCCTTTTGTTACATGTGATGATTCACGGCTTTAAAAAAAAAACCCTCTCTCAGATCATTATGTGCCTACTATCACTGAACAATGAGTGGAAACAAATGCATTGGATTATTTGTTCGCTAGTATGCGTGTGCTTTCACTCAGAAATAAAACCCCTCTGGCCTACTTCAAGGAGGAACATTGCCTTTGAACTATCTGACAAACACCATGACCTCAGACACTGATCCACGTATGATTTCCTGTACGTGTATACAAATGCAGGCTTTTGCTGACCTTGCACTGATCTATCATGTCATGCAAACCTGGTCCAAAGTTGTCCACAGATTGCACTGCTCAAACAGAGCTATGAGTCATCAACCGAGGAAACTGACAGATGACAGGGTAGAGATATGTGTTGCTAAGGCACAGTGTTTTTACAAAGCAGTACATGTGCACAGCATCACCTGTTTCCAGATATGGTCATGGAGCATAGGGATAAGCGGATTCATTTATACATGAAGAGAAAGTAACAGATCTATGTCTCTGAATAGAAAAAAAAAATCAACAAATGTGTCAAGATGTCACATTAAACCTCTGTGGAGAGGAGCTGAATGGTTGCAGATTATTTTCCTAACTCAATATTTTACTTTTCCTTTGCCTCTTGTACAGACAATCAACAACAGCAAACCTCTAATGCCACGGAACAGGTAAGAGTGCTTCCCCCTCCTAAAAGCAATGCAAGTCAAACTCACATCTGCAGGACGTCTTCATTACTTATCTTCTCACTGTCATTGTCAGGAAACAGTTGATAGGCCCAACAGCGTGCCTCCCCCCTCAATAGTTTACAGTGTCCTGGACTTCCCCAAAAGACCTCCTGCAGTACTGGACCATAATCCCAGTGATACGGAGTATGCTTCTGTGAGCTATCTGTCAGAAAAGAGACAAATGTGACACATGTGGTCAGATAGTATTTTCAGTGTGCAGCGCTGTTTCACTATATTTTTTAAATACAGTTATACGGTACATATACAGTTTTTGCGGCCTGGAGACTTTGTGCAGTAAATTACAAAACTTTAGAGCTTTGAATGGGATGAAAACTTTAGATATCAGAGTTGATGTCAGAGTCGCTGTTCTGCAAAGGTCATTACACTGTGTGTATGGCTCATGTTGTTAAAACCTATCATCGAATTTAGAACCACAGTTCTGAGGCTGTGGCGAGACGATGGTCGAGTGTTCAATCTTTAACACTTTACTCTATCCCCAGTACTGTATGCTCACAGAGTGCATGAGTGATTGTTTCCCTTACTGACAAACCATCTGACACTATCTCATTACCATTTCCCACCTCACAGCAACAGAGGTTCTCGTTTTGGCTTCACAGTGGATTTGTCTGACAAAGTGTTGATTTTAGTTCTCATATTGTGCATCATGTTTAATAAAATAATGCAATCAATAGAAGTCTTTACGTGACAGACAAGTACATTGTCTATTCATCTTTGTTTTTTACTCAATAATGGGAAATGAATAGGAAATTTGTCCTGCAGCCAAACACAAGGTGAATGCTCTCTGCTCTGCAAGCCAAGACAACAATTGTTTTGGGAGTGACTGTCAAAATAATGAACTGTATTTTTTTCTGAATAATGCGTGTTATTGTTGTTATTGCATTGCTGGTAAATGCTCTTTCAGTATTCAACACATTAACTCCATTATGGAGTCAATTCAAACTCTGTACAATAAATACTTCTGGTTCTGCCTCATTCCCCCGTTGTGTGTTTTATGCGAACTGTAAAATGTATGATGCACAGTTGATGTAGAACATAAACTGAACAGATATGTGACTGTTGATATTAGCTTTATCTTATACAGTACATGATCCTCACAATCCTACCATGTTTAACCAAATTACAATAAACTAGCTGACATATAGAAAAACATTATTCAGTTGGAAATTTAGGTGCGCCTGGAGGCTTCAAGGCGAACTGTAATGAATTGTCAGTAAGCCACTATAAATTATTTTAAATTGGATCAACTTAAAATGTTCCCCCATTGCCATAGTTTGATTAAATAAGTTAAATTATTGAAAAGGGAAAAAAAACAATTGTGGAAAGAAAGAAAGAAAGAAAGAAAGAAAGAAGATCTAGTTTAACGCCTGGACACAATATCCCTCTTTATTCAATGTGCACTGTGGTTTCAGGTTCTCTCATTCGTTTTGTTTAGTTTGCAATCTGGACCATCATTTGACTTGAAACCAGTCTTATCAGACTCTACACATACAACAGCATTCTGCTCACCAATGGGCCAACGTCCTGGAAAAAGTGACAACAAGCAAAACTTAATTTTCAAGCAGAGAGGGAATTTTAATTTCTGCAACGTCTCCCCCTTCCACACAGAAACATCTCAAGTCTCAGCTCAGTGTTTTGAGGTAAATGAAACCTGACTTCACTGTCTTGTTGCTTTGCATGAATGCTGATAACGGTCTCAACTGCTACAATGTCACAAGCAAGTAACTTGTCTGCACTTTGCACAGCCTAACACCCACATATATACCGAGCTTTTCTCCTAAACAAACCAAACCATGCGTTTCCATAACAGTGCTCTCGAGATTTGCATCAACCTAGCAACATTTAAATGCAGACATTGAGAAACCGTGCAGGTTGATGACCACATGAAGCTTTTTTATACTACATCTCTGTGTACGTGTCATAATTCCCCCAGCAGTGCAGAGTAATTGCAATCTACCTGCATTAACCATACAGAAACACACCAACAGCCAGTCCACAACATCTGCAATGGTCCTCGCTTCATCTTTAGTAGCATTCCTCTGTTTTTCCTAAATATCACATGTCAGATCATCTCAAATCCCCAAGACCTCCAGAGCAAGGAATGTAACCGACATCTGCTGATCACATAACTGAAAAAACAAAAAAATAAACACACGTACCGTGCAAGCACACACGCACGGCTGCACCCCCCCCCCCCCCCCCCCCCCCCCCCCCCCCACACAC